>ML101314.1:0-112950 GCA_003697995.1 Taxidea taxus jeffersonii | reverse complement strand
CGGGAGGGAGACAAACCAAAAGAGACTCTTAATGTCATAAAACAAACTGAGGGGGGTGGGGGGAAGAGGGGTTGGGTGAGGGTGGTGGGGTTACATCATATGTTTAAATAAAGCTTAAATAAAGTAAAAAAAAAATGAAAGGGAGAAGATAGCGTGCAACTTGTGTTTTTTGTTGTTTGTTTTGTTTTGTTTATATATTAGGATGGGGGAAGGGGAAGAGAAGGATAAGAAAGAGACTGAATCTCCAAATATAAACAATAAGAATGGCTACAATATCTACTTTCTTTAGCTCTGTCCAGAGAGTAACTTGAAGCAGTAATACTACAATACCAAAGACCATTTTATTACTATCAAATCACATTTCTCATTCCAAGAAACCAATGCTTCTTAGTATAAAAGCAAAATCCAACACTGAAGCAGGGAAAGTACAAAATGATACTGGAATATCTGGATCTTATTGTGCCTAAAAGTGCTCAGAGAATAATAGGAACATATCAAAAGGACAGAAATGCTGTCATGAAGTGTCTCTCATAGGTGCAATCTGGAATAATTTGAGCATCAAAATAAAGATAATAATAGATTACAATGCACTCAATAATATAGGGCAATATGAATTCACATTAGTGTTAATAAATTAAAGAAAAAATAAATGTGGTAGACAGAAAAGCCCTTCTATACATTTATTTATTTATTTAAGATTTATTCATTTGAGAGATAGTGAGTGTGTGCATGCATGGGAGGTGGAGGTGGGGGTAAGGACAGAAGGAGAGGGACACAAGCCAACTACCCACTGGACCTGCGTGGGAAGCCCAAGGCAGGGCTTGATCCTGGGAGCCTAAGGTCATGACTGAAGCCTAAATTGAGAGTTGGATGCTCAACTGACTGAGCCACCCAGGCATCTCACCCCTTCTTTACATTTAAATGACAAGTTAAAAGAATAGGTGAAGTGATAGAGTTAGAAATCAACCATTAATGTTAACATTAATGATAATTTGATGAAGAAAAGGGTTTGCATAAGCCCAAAACACTTAACAGTTTCAAGAGGAAAAGAGCAAATTTACAGTGTAAAAAACCAAGAAACATTATCTTAAAGAAGTTATCACACTTCATCAAAGACACGAAGCATTATAAAATACCATGACTGTGGTATTCCTCCCTAACATGCATAAGTTGAATCAAATGCTGAGGAACCATCCCACAAACATAAAATGGAGAACATTCTACTCTGCAGAAATGTCCAGGTCAAGAAATATTAAAAAAAAAAAAAAAAAGTCTGACAAATTCTTCCAAAATAAATGTACTAAAGAGATACAGCAATTAAATGCAATGAATAATCCTCTATTGCGTCTTGGTCCAGGGAAATAATAAAACCTGAAGAACATTACCAAACAACTGACAAAATTGCCCTTGTCCTTGTTTTTAAGGAAACATACACTATAGTACTAAGAGGTAAGAGGCAGTACTTTCCAGTGTAAGATTTATTTTCATATCTGATTGTGTCCATCTCTTTGTGGTTATCCTTTCAGAATCATCTGAATTTCCTGGATTTAATCCAGGAAAGAAGGGGCTATAAAAGCCATCTTCTTACAAACCAGTGAGATACTGGTCAGAGCTGTATATTTGATATTTTATACAAATGATGTTACCCTTTAATGAAGCCCTATTTGAATTGGATCTAAAACAATTTTAACACTCGCTAGCTCAACAGTGCATTGTGACCTTAAATCTGCAAAGAAAATATGTACATACAAACTCACCTTGAAATTGCTATTTGGAGGCAGTTCATACTGAGCTTATATTTATGTGTTTATATCCATGTACTTGACATATTATTTATGTTAGCATATGCCACTTGAGCGCTGTATTGACTATACACCAAGGTTTAAAACAGTATACAGACATTTCAGAAACAACCCATCTGGGTAAGAGAAGGCAATTACCATTATTGCCTGTGAGTTATGTAAGTTAAATCCCACACATAAGTATAGTCTCAAGAGAAGGTAATAGATTCCCTCTTTGTTAAATTAAGGAGGTTCAAAGAGTGCCATTTTGTAAAACAAAACAAAACAAAACAAAAAAACCTGTTGTTGCTACGCAGACTTTACTACTCATATTTGAAATCAGACTCAAGTATACAATTGGATAGAACTTATCTGGATTCATAGCCTTGCTTTAAATCTAGAGATTTTCTTTTGATGAATGTTGTGTTGTCAGTAAACTCATTGGTGGTATGTGAAGTTAAAGTGAAAAACATTAAAACAGTCACAAATCAAAGACTAAAGTACTTTATATTTTATTCGCACAATCAGAACACATGAACACACTGATAGGAAATGAAGATGATTGTGATATGTTTGCATATTGTTTTTTCTTTTAGCTACTATGAAACAATAATGTGATCATGAGATCAGTATGGGTGGAATAGTATAACATTGTCTCATATACTGTCCTATGTGGGTATATCTATAACCATTAAAGTGAAGACTCTGAATATAAACTTTAAAGATAAGACACATTGTCTTACCTATCTTATCACCATAAACAAATAAGAATAATAGCAATTTGCTACTTACTACTTTAACACTTGAATCCATACATTTCAGGGAACACTGAAAAATATATCCAATTATTTGATGACTTTTAATTTGATCTGACTCATCTGATCAACAGGAGTTATATACTTGTCTTCCAACACTCAGCATACATATGATAGGGTGTCAGTGTGTCTGCTTCAGTAGATATTCCATTTGGGTGAGATAGAGACTGAATTAGTGTCATTCATCAACATATTTCTAGAGCCATACCATGGTACCTAATACATAGGATTTGCTTAATATTACTTAATAAAATTTATTAAGAATAGATTAGGAAGGAGATGAGGAAGAAAAGTTAAATTATAAGAGCTGGTCAAAAATGAAAGACACTGCTCTGAGAGTCACCACACTCTAGTGGAAAATACTTAAGCATAGATACAACAAATGATGGAAAACAGAAACATGGAGTTAATTGGGGTTTGATGTACTATCAGTTTCTTTCAACTACTTTTAGTCTCTGAGCCAGTGGTATAATTGACATCTCATGAGGAATTCTTATTTGTAAATTTTGTTTTATTTTTTTGCTTTTTAAAAATTTTGATACATAATAGAAACATTTCAAACTAGCTTAAGAAAATGGGATATGTGAGATGTGTTGGCTCATATATGTAAAACAATCAAGATGAGTTTAACCTTTGTCAATGGAGTTATAGTAATGTTATCAGTACTTGGTGTCTCAATCACAGAGCTTTCTAAAATTTAAGTGCTCTTTAATTATTATCAATATATCAGTCACCATTTCACCAACTTAAGCTTCTTGATTATGAAGTGTGTGTGTGTGTGTGTGTGTGTGTGTGTGTGCTCAACCATTATTAATTGACCAACTTCAAATGTTTCCAATATATGTCAAACTTCATATGGTAACTAATTAAACATTAAGCTAGTTAGGTCTAAAATGTGATCCCCATTTTACAAGTGTAGAACAAGCATACCAAAGAGTTAATTTATCACAGGTCACAAGGAAATTAAAACCAGTGTCTAAAATTATATTTGTATACCTTCTGATGTCTACCTCATGCTCAGTGTTTGCAATTTGATTAACTGAATTAAAAAATGGGGAAAACTTCTTTAGGTTCTTGACACTACACAGTAAATATATGCACACCTTCTTTCTAAATGGCAAAGCATCTAAAGGAAAAGGCTTTTCTTTGTCAATTCACTTGCACATTTTTCAAACCTACTTAGGAACTACTACCTTTCAAAAGTAGTCTTTTCTTTTGAGTCATAAGTCCTTGCTTCTATGTCTTACACATTTCTTTGAATATAATGCTTGATAGAAATCAGAAAAAAAAAATTCTGTCTTCCTTAGGGTTGAAATTTGAAGGTCAAGTAAATTGGTTTGTCATTACTGCTTTTTCTTGGAAAGCATGGTGGATTCAATATGCACTCCAGGAATTCCCTTCCCTAAAAAATGCATTTTTGAACTTAATACCATTTTTACTTTCTTCCCTTTTGTCATCTGATAACTCCAAATAGTTCTGACAGGTAGCAAATAGGCAAATACCTGTCTCCACCAAAACCAACCAATGAACCAACCAAAAACATAAAAATACTTCAGGCACTGACCAAATAGGCACCTTGCAAATTGCTTGAAGATAAGATTCAAATGATTCACAAAGCAAAAAAATAACTGAAAAGCAGTAGGAATCAGACTTTCTAAACTGTTGTAGGAAGATGCATAGCTGTCTATCTCACTTATTTATTTACTCCTCAATCTGTCTTGGAGTTCTGATTTTAGGATTATCTTTAGTTGTCTTCTCTAGAATAATATTAACAGCTTGTTCCAGAAGAGATCTATGTGCAAATCAACTGATAGAGATAAAGAAGCCTCAGAAACATCTGGAGATGAAATACCTACCCACTCTGTTACTCTTTATGCCTCTGACTCTCGTGCATTTTCTCTAGGTTTGAGAAATGATATGTCTAAACTCCCTCCTCCCAACCTCATGGTCATTATAATCACAGGTAGTGTTACTAAAAATTGGTAATATTCATTAAAAATGTTTGATCATACATACTTTTCTTAGAGTTTTATACTCAGCATCTCATTTAAAATTTACAGTCTAGTCTGTGACCTAAGTACCTTTATTTTATCCACTTGACCTTATCTACCTAATTAAAGACTCACTTAATACATACCACATGTTAGAACATTTACACAGGGGAAGAGGAGATCTCTCAATTCTTTCTTAACATGAAGATGCCAAATGTTACATGATTCGGTCACTGATTTTTGCTTTAGTCTTTCAAAAGTTTGATAATTTGTATTATAGACAAATGACCTATAACCTGAAGGGGAGTGTTGGTATTCTAACAGTGTCTGAGAACCATTATTCAAAATTTGAATATGAGTTAGAAATAAAAGTATCATCAATCAATCAATCAATCTTATATAAAATGTAAGAACATAAAAATAAAAGGGTTTAGCTAGGACTTCTTAATTTCAAATAAAATTTGAAGAGGAAACAATTTCAACTGTGTAGGCTTTGCCAGAGTTGCCACTGAATATATATAATAAATTCTTAGAATAACTCATACATTTACCCTAATCTTCTACCTAACATGGCAAACAAGTCTTGTGATTCTTTTCCATCATTTATCCTTGAAACACAAAAGTCATATCACCCTGTCTCTTGATATCGTGTTAGGTGCTTTACTCTGCTATGCCCTTGATGGTGGTTAGTCATTTCTTGGCTGTTTGCCAGATAAATATATGCATGGATTATTGGTGATTTTAGTGAGGTAGTGATTATTTGGAAGGGGTACTAGTTCTGAAACATAACCAATACTACCTAATTGTATAATCTCTAACATGCCCATGAGAATAGTGGTTAGCTGTATAAAATAAATCTAAAAGTCAAGTTCAAAAAATATAGCTTTACTTTATAGATTTTGATATTTTTTTTGTATTCTCTAAGATGCAAAGATTACATACTTCTGGTTATTAAGTAGGAGCTGGAAAACCTGAGGAAATATACTATTCCATATTCTCAAAATATATTATTGGTAAATATTTTATTTCATTTTGCTATTTTATTTTATTTTATTTTATTGAGTATAGTTGACCCAAAATAGTACATTAGTTTTAGTGGTCAATAGTTGTTTAAAACTAAAATTTTTATATCCCCTATACTTTGGGATTTAAATAATGGAAATTCCACTAGATGTCATAAAGATGGGAAAGGGAACTGTCCCTTCCAAAGATGAGTAAGTTTAAGTATAAATGAAGAGAAGGAAAACAGTAACTATGGGTAAAGGAATTAATAAATATGTCATGTAATGAGGAAATTTATTACATTAACACCTCAAAAGAGGCTCAGATCAGGAGATGATATTGTCTCTTACTTAGCTTGATTATACCAGATGCCTGAAGAATGAAGCCATGTTGCTAAGACCATTCCTGCTTTTGGAACCTAACCAGATGAAATAGAAGCCTGAAAACTTGGGTGGGCTCACCCTAGGAAAAATTTTCATAAAATGTGATAATGGACTGGATATTAATGAATAAATGATATTCTACTGAAGTGCCAGTATTTTTTGACTTTTTAAATTTTTTTTTAATTTTTTTTAAAGATTTTATGTATTTATTTGACAGACAGAGATCACAAGTAGGCGGAGAGGCAGGCAGAGAGAGAGAGGAGGAAGTAAGCTTCCTGAGAGCAGGGATCCCAATGTGGGGCTCGATCCCAGGACCCTGAGATCATGACCTGGGCCGAAGGCAGAGGCTTTAACCCACTAAGCCACCCAGCTGCCCCAGTTTTGACTTTTATGATTACTTTTTTGGAATGGATCTATGCTCAAAGATCAGGTGGTGGTCTGTGATACTGTTATTTATAAGAAATATACATTTCTTACATATATATGTGTCTACATATATATAATATATATGAAGACCCAAATGACCAAATATATATTTCTTATATATATTTGTTTTCATCCATAGTTCCTAGACCATAGGTCCACAAATCCTTGGAATTTCCTGAGCAATAAGAGTATCTTCTCTCATAATATTTGGTCTCTTATTCTCAGTTCCAGAAATCTCTTCAGAGCCAAAAATTGAAATAAGTGTCTTGTTATTCATAGCAAGCTCCTTTCCATCACAGCTAAGTTTATATTAATGAGGTGATATTGGGAAAGCACCTATGGATGGGGTTGGTTGTCAGGGGAATCAACCATCTGGTTAGAAGGTTGGAACTTTCTGTCCCAGCCCCTGGACCTCTGGAGAGTAGAGAGAGACTGGAGGTTGAATCAATTGCCGGTGGCCATGATTAACCAGTCATGTCTATTAAAGAATTCCTAATAAAAATCCAAAAGGACAGGGTTCAGAAAGCTTCCAGGATGAATTCTATTCACTAGTATTTTATTGAGGATTTTTGTATCAATGTTCATAAGAGATATTGGTCTGTAATTTGCTTTTCTTGTAGTATTTTCATCTGGCTTTGGTATCAGAGTTATGCTGGCTTCATAGAGTGATTTTGGAAGTGTTCTCTTCTCTTCAATTTTTTTGAAATGTTTAAGAAGCACTGATTACTTTTTTTAAATGTTTGGTAGAATTCACCAGTGAAGCCCTTAAATTAAGGGCTTTCCCATGTTGGGACATTTTTGATTACAGATTCATTATCCTTACTCATTATGAGTCTATTAAAATATTCTATCTCTTTGTGATTTAGTCTTTGTAGATTTTGAGTTTCTAGGAATTTGCTTCATCTAGGTTATTGAACTTGTCAGTATGCAATTGTTCATAGTGTTCTCTTATCATCCTTTTTATACCTGTACTAGTAGTACTGTCCCCTCTTTCATTTCTGATTTTAGTAAATTGGATCTCCCTTCTTTTTTTCTTAACCTAGCTAGCCAAAATTTTGTCAGTTCTCTTGATCTTCTTGAAGGACCAACATTTGATTTTATTGGTTTTCTCTATTTTTTTTGTTTTGTTTTTCTGTTACATATATCTCTGCTATCTTCTTTATTATTTCTGTCCCCCTACTAGCTTTAAGTTTAGTTTGTTCTTCTTTTTCTAGTTCCTTTTGTTGTAAAGTTAGGCTGTTGATTTATGAACTTATTTTTAATGTATTCATTTATAGCTATAAATGTCCCCTTCTGCATCACATTTACTGAGTCCTCTAAGTTTTGCTATGGTGTTTCCATTTTTATGCATCTGTAAGTACTTTCTAATTTTTCCTGTGATTTCTTCTTTGATCCATTGATTGTTTTAAAGTATGTTGTTTTCCATGATTTTGTCATTCTTGTTGATTCCTATCTTCATCCCATTATGGTCAAAAAAAGATACTATGGTATCTATCTTTTAAATTATATTGAGACTTAATTTGTGGCTTAATGTATGGTCTATCCTGGAAAATGCCTCATGTGCTTTTGAGAAGAATGCATATTATTTTGCTGCTGGATAGAGTGTTTTGTTTATATTTGTTATATCTAGTTGGCTTATCATGATATTAAGGTCCTCTGTTTCCTTGCTTATCATCTGTTTTGTTATTCTATTCATTATTGTGAGTGGGGTATTGAAGTCTCCAACTATTATTGTAGTACTGTTTCTCCCTCAGTTCTCTCAATTTCTGGTTCATGTAAATTTGGTGGACTGTCATTAGGTACATAAATGTTTATAACTGTTAACATCCTTTTGCTAATACATAATGTTCTTGTTTCTTGTAACTATTTTTTTTTATTTAAAGACTATTTGGTCTAATGGTAATATAGCCACCTCTGCTCTCTTTTGGTTACTATTTTCATGGAATTTTTTTTTTTTCATCCTTTCACTTTCAACCTTTTTGCCTTTGGATTGCAAATGAGTCTCTGGTAGACAGTAAAAAGTTGCCTTATGTGCTTTTATCCATTCTGCCAATCTTTGTCTTTTGAGTCGCAGGTTTAATCCATTTACATTTTTATTATGGATTTATTTCTGTCACTGTGCTATTTTTTTCCCTATGTGCCTTATAGCTTTTTTTGTCTCTTATTTCCTACAGTACTATATTCTTTTGTGTTTGAGTATTTGTAATACAATAGTCAGATTCCTTTCTCTTTCCTTTTTATGTATATTCTGTAGCTATATTCATTGTGGCTGTTATGGATGTTATATTTAATATCTTAAAGTTGTAACAGTAAATTTGAATTTACAGCAGCTTAACTTCAATTACAAAAAAAAAGTATTCCTTTACAGCTCTGTCCCCACCCCTTTTAGTTGTCGGTGTCATAAAATTTCATCTTTACATATTGTGTGCCCCCAAACATAAACTAATAATTTTTTTTAAATATGCTCATTTCTGAACTGTCTGGCTGGTTCAATCAGAAGATCTCAGGGTCAGAGTTTGAGCCCCATGTTGGGTATAAAGATTACTGAAATAAAACTTTTTAAAAAATATGCTAGTTTCTTAAATTATATAGAAAACCAAATTTGGAATTATAAACCAGTTATAAACCAGTAACACCAGCTTTTGCACTATTTTTTTTTCACTAATGGTATTAGTTTCCTAGGCCATGCAGAAAATAGAAAGTAACCGTTACAAACCATTGTTACAATATTAGGTTTTATAATTGCCTGTGTATTTACCTTTGTTCAGGTTTTTATTTCTCCATATGGTTTTAAATTAGGTCCAGAATTCTTTCATTTCACCTTTTAGGACTCCCTTAAGCATTCTTTTGCAGGGCAGTTCTAGTGATCACAAACTCCTTCAGCTTGTGTTTACCTAGAAATATCTTAATTTTTCCCTCACTCTTAAAAGCTTTGCTGGCTATAGATTCTTGTTTGAAAGCCTTTTCATTAGTACATTGAATGTATCAGACCACAGTCTTCTGGCTTCCAGTTTCTGATGAGAAATCTACTGATAATCTTATTGAGTATTCCTTGTATGTGACAATAACCATTTCTCTCTTCCTGCTTTTAAGAGTTGATCTTTGTCTTTTGAGCATTTGATTATAATGTGTCTCAGTGCAGGTCTATTTGAGTTCATGTTACATAGAATTCATAGGTCTTCCTCAATCCAAGTTCATATCCATACCTTTAATGAAATTTGGAAAGTTTTCAGCCATTATTTCTTCAATATAATCTTTGCTCTTGTCTCTCTCTATTCTCTTGCATATGTTGCATATGTTGGTTTGTTTGATGGTGATCTACAGGTCCCTCAGGCTCTGTTCATGTTTCTTTAATCTTTCTTTCTTTCTCTTCCTCAGACATGAGAATATCCATTATAATATCTTTAAGTTCACAGATCCATCTGTCTGCTCAAATCTGCTTTTGAATGAGTCCCTCTAGTTATTTTTTTTTTTCATTATTGTACTTTTAAGCTCCAGAAATTCTTTGTTTCTTTTTTTAGGTTTTTTATTTCCTTATTGATGTTTATATTTTTTCCAGGCATTGCTTTCTTGACTTTCTCCACATGCACCTTTAGTTCTTTCTTTTTAAAATAGCTGTTTAAAAATTTTTGTCTTGTACATATGCCATTAGATCTTTTTCAAGATATTTTTATTTATTTATTGTTTTTCTTTGAATGGACCATTCTTTCCTGTTTATTTATATGCCTTTGTGTGTGTGTGTGTGTGTGTGTGTGTGTTTCTTTTTGTGTGTTGTTTTATTTTTAATTGTTGTAGGCTGTCTCTGTGCTGAAGATCAGCCATAGGTATAAGAGAAAAGTCTTCTTGGGTTTTTACTGAGCCTTCCCCTAGGTATGCACAGTTGCTTTCCAATTTACCTGTATATGCAGCTGTTTTATTAATGTCCTTGTATTTAATGTCTAGTTCCTAAAAGGGAGGCAGGCAGAAAATGAAGAAGACCCTTTCAGATTCCCTGAAGTCTCTTCAGCCAGAGACAGTAAGGGTAGAGCTTACAACAATGAAAGGAGGTCCAGGTCTGTCTATACCTCTATAATTGGAACAACAATCAATAATCAAAGCAGAGATCCCCAAAATTTAGAAGCAAGGTCCTTTATCCCCATTCTCATTCCCACAGACTATGTGAAAGCTGTTCTAAGAACATGGAAACGGCTGCTTACCAGATAGTTGGAGATGGTGTATGGGTAGGTGCTACTGTGATAAGAGGTAAAGGTGACCAAAATTAATCACAATTTACTTTTCACGTCTTCTCCTGGAAGTTGCAAGCCTTCAACAAACCCCAGAGTTCCAAAATAGTCACACAGACAGATTTTGCTCGTGCAATGATTGGCTAGGTGGAGAGCCAGTTTCCTAGGGTTACTTACTTCACCATCTTCCCAGACCATCTTAGACATATATTTTGAAAAACTCTCACTTGAACTTTGTACACATTTTGCCCTTAGTCACAAATTTTAGTTCCAAATGTTTAAATAAGAGATACTCTGATTTTGATATTTAGACCATTTTCCTTTTGAAAAAACATGCATTAACTTATTTAATCTCTACACCTATCCAGTCAGTAGTATCATTACTATCACTGAAGTAATTTGCCAATGTGAAAATTGAGAAACAGTGAGGTTATGCAATTTCCTTAATGTCACACAGCCAATAAAAGACAAAATTTAAATTGGAACAAGAGAAGCATCACTCCCAGATTTGTACTCCCAAACTCTACATTGTTTTGCAAAGTAGTTATGTGACCAATTAGAAGAAAGGATATTCACCAGAGTTGGTACATTCATTATACAAAATAGTAAATGAATTAATAGTTATTGATATGGTTAAAAATATTAGTGTTAATGATACATCCAAAATTTAACAAAACATTATAATATCTCTTTAAGTTCACAACAGAAAACACACACACACACACACACACACACACACACACACACACACAAACACCAGTCTAGCTTTATCTCCAATCTGGGACCCCAAGTCTTCCAAATCTATTCTTCTGGTTAAGAAAAGTTCAGAAAGTTAACTCAAATGTTCACATGCTCAAGTGAAGGCTGGCCTTAACCACAGGCATGTTCACACTTTCACATTCCAGTGTCACCCCTAAGGTACCTCTATAAGTAACTATATCAGTAGGCTTCTGAAAGACAATGGTTCTTATTCTCCAGGAGTTCAGCTTACACACCTTTTCTAGGTGCACAGAAATATATGTTACAGGACAACTCTTTGACCCTGTTAAAACATTTTACTCCTATTAGTTTAAAAATTAGTGAAAATGGGAAACTAAAAGAATTAAAATAATACAAATTAGTAGGCGTGCTGAAAGTTCTAGACCTTCAGCCTCAATACAGCCAATACTCATTTGATTAAAAGCTGATTTACTGTGTATTCAAATATAAGGGGAAAAAATTTCTTTGCCTAAATCTAAAAAAAAAAAATAGTTTATATGGCAGATGCTCAGAGATGGGCATTTAAAGGGAGTGCTCAGAGCAGTGAATGACTGTACCCAGTTATATAATGAGTAGCATCCTGTCAGCTTTTCCTGATGGAAATTGACATAGACTGAGGAAGATGACAACTTTTCTAAGTTTGAGATCTGTGAAGTGTGCCTGTTATGCAGACTGCCTCTTCAGTAGATTGAAAAAAGACATCTAATAGAGAGCAGAACTGACTGTTAAGAAATATGAGGGTCCTGGCTCCCAATCTTCCTTCTGAGAGCAGCCATTTAACCTACTCAATGATGCAGAAGGCTTGATGCTTATAAGGTTTCTTACAAAGGAGTTTTGAATTGTTCTCAGTCGTGCATAAGGGTTGATCTCCCTGTTAAACAGAATGTCAAAGGGTGGTTGGATTTCAACTCTTCTAAGAGAATTTTGACTGGGCACAACTTCACACACATAAGCATTTTAGTATAATTGTAAAAACGTATTTTGAGTAGTTCTGTCTCTTAATTGTTCAATTTATGATATCTAACAAGATATCATAATTGGGTTATAAGTTTCCTGCTTGTGTGGTTTCTTTTCCTGAGAAGGCACTACTGATTGATTCATTTTTTTTTAACCAGTTCCAATGTGTTGATTAAAATAGGCACTAACTAAATGGTTCTCTTATCTTGATAGCTTCGTGTTGGCCTCCAACATTGTTGCTGGACTCTATCCCTAATAACATATTAAACCTCAAATGAGCTAGACAAATCAATGTAGTTTGAACTCCTTGCTGTGAAAATAAGAGAGCTGGTCCAAGGAGATCAATCAAGTTGTCCAAAGGTGTGTCATGTTTTATATTTGTTTATGTATAGCCTGTCATGATCTAGAAAATATTTAGGGCAGCTTATGATGATGCCTGAAACAAAGCAAGCGTATTTAATGAAAACTAACTAAAAAGTAAAATAGGCAAACAAGATGAATAGTAATAGAAAAGAGATGGGGATTCATCTAAAATAGAAATAAATACAGTGATATCTTATACACTTCCTAGATGTGATACGTTAATTAGTCTCTGAATTTTTAGGAGGAATCCAAATAGGAAGACCAGATCAGTAAAATAATTTTAGAGTGCTTAAGGATAAAAATCACAAAAATTACTCAAGGAAAGAGTCACAACTAATGGTGTTATAACAGAAGTAAATCTCTCCAAACACCCTCATAATGAAGAATTTGCAATAAATCTTAAACGCATTTCTTATAGTAGAAAACAATGGGTCTTAAAATGTCTCCAAATATAAATCAATAATGTTCTATAAAAACACAAATTAGTAAATACATTTATATGAAGACTAATAAGAAAAACTGTAGTTACCCAAGATTTTGCTAGCTTTGCTCACTAGAGGCTGATTTTATATTATTTGATATAGATAAATGCCATATATTTTTTAACCAATTCTCCATAATTAATTGTGTCTTTCAGCTGAACATTTTATACCTTTGAGTAGAATTCCATTAAAATTATGGTGCTTGGTAATACAGAAAACTACTTTGCAATCAGCTTATTTTTTTCTATTGTGATAAATTATAAATCTCTTTCACCTTCTCTTTTACCATGAGTCTCTGACTGTGCAAATGATCTGATCCCAAGCTCAACCAAACTCTCAAACCCATGAGTGAAATGTGTACAGTTTGTAAGCACTTAAAATATAAGAAGTTTGTTCTTTGGTATAATCCCAGAACTACTTAATAGAGTTATCAAACACAGAATCTTACATCCAATTATACACATCAGAGAAAAGATTGACATCGTATTTTTTATATAAAAACTACATCATTAAAATTTAATAAAAGGCTGTCTAGATTTGATTTCAGATTTAATCTGAGGGAAAACATAGTGAGATCAAAACTAGTTTTGCAATGACTCCTAATTATCCCAGCCTACATTTCATTTCCAGATGTTGCCCTCCCTACCACAATTAAATATAACCAGGGCAGGGGAGATAGACTTCCCTCAGGGCTACCTATCTACATCAAAAAAAACTTCCTTGTCTGGTGATAGTGATAGGTAGGATCCCAATGATCATAACTCTGCATTTTTTTTTCCTAGCTGATTTTTAGGAATATATATTTGACCTAAATCAAGCTGAAATTTAAAATTTGGGATAAAAAGCTAAGGAACTAGCAGTAGATGAAATAATGTATGGTCAGCTGGTAAGACTTTCTTCTATTTCAATTAATCAATATTCTCATCATCTTTCTAAAATTCCATACCCTCTACCTTTTTCTTTTTCTTTTTTTAATCCAGTTGGGAACAGTTGATAATATGTGCAAAGTAACACAACAGGTTTTGTCAAAAGGTAATTTTTTTTTTTCTGACAAGTGCAACTGGGATTAGTTCTTTACACTGAGTATTTTCTGAATGATTTTTGTCTCATTTATATCACTTATAGGCCCTATTGCTTTTTACATTGCAGAAACCCATCATGTCCAGGAAAATTAATCCTTGATTATAAAATACTCTAAATTTTATTTTTATATACTGTCCTTTAAAGGGGGAACTTGGTACAGAAACTGTCACACATATTTTTGTTACTAGTACCAATGAATCAAACCCAGGCTGGTTGTTTCAATGTTATTTGGCAATAATAAAAAACAAATTTTATATTTTCATGTTTCAATGGTAAAGAAGATTGTTGTTTATCATGTTGACACTATACATTCACACAGGCAGTTAAACTATCACCAATCTTCTATTTGGCTCCAGATAAGGGAATTAACAGCTTGTGGGAAAGCTAATTAGATCCAATTATTACTCACCTGACCTAATTTGACATCTGATGTCTGGGAAGAAGTCATCTGAATTAACTGAATAGAGATTTAGCTACTATATACACATGAGTTCCATGGATAACTTATTCCTAATGAAACTCATTTGGAAAAGAGGAATGTACTGATTAAGACAAAATAATCAAAAAGAGGGATATGACCTAATTCAAACTCCTAAAGGAATATAATAATGCATTATAACTCATATTCATTCATTATTCTACTCATTTACTTAATTTTTTTCAAAACAGTCTCTTGTTGTAAGCTAAAAAAAAAAAAAAGTCCTTAATTTTATTTTAAGGAGTCTGAGCCTCGATTTGCTCATATGATAAGGTGATTAAGTGAACTGATCAATAAATCCTTTTTTCTTTGGCATTTTTTGCACTATATGTCATTTATTTAACATGGTAACTAGATTCAAGACACTTCTTGATTTTGTACTTTCTAGTTGGTTAACAAAGTCCATACTAATTCAAATAGATGATTTCTGGGGTATGGCAACATCAAGGTATCTTAATATCTACTAAGTATATGATAAAATGCTCTGAACAACATAATATAATCAATGGGGTTACACTTCCACCCAGGCCTGAGCTCATAATGAGAGTTTTTCAAGGGAAAGTTGATGGGCAGATGGAAGAAGATCCATGAATATCTGTTCCCATCTATTGCCATCTATTTGTATTCACTGGTAAGAAAACATATATTCTGAACTAAGGTACCTTATCAAATTGTGGCCAGGAATGACAGAATGAAAATAAACCATGGAAAATTACAAGCATTATCTCTCAAAAGTAGCTATTATACAAAAGGATGATAAAGGGTTAAAATTAACTGAGAAACATGGTATATGATTATAAATATCCCCTCAGATCTCTGAAGGAGTTAGCAAAGCATATCACTATAAAAGGAATAAAGAAACAATCTCTCTTAAACCTTTATTCTTAAGAATTAGCCAACTCTACACCCTATAGCAAGGAGAATCTTCTAATCTGTTCACACAATGCTGCCTAACTAGTAGGTACACTCCCAGTGGTAGGTCAGAGGCAAGCCTTGGAGGGATAGCATTCTTATACCCTGAAGAATCTGTGACATCCTATAATAGACACCTGATTCTGTCCTCTCAATTGCATCCTTTCAGTTTGACCCTTATATAGTCTTAAAGGACCAGTAACTTTGTGAAATTTAAACTGTCATTGGTCATATCTAATTTAGGATAATTTAAAGTTCTGAGAGTAACTTTCAAGGAAAGATAAAGAAGAAAGATGGTATGAGAACTTAAGAAAACATAATGGTGTATAAGGCAGTAACAATAACAGGACAAATAAAAATTACACAGAGAAGAGAGTATGAAGAACTAACACTGTTCCTTAGCTAATGATAATTATTCCTGGGCTCGTTTTGACAGCAAATATACTAAAATTAATCCTGATGAGCTCACTAGCTCAGAGAATGTCGCTGGACTCATCTATTTGTATGAAGAAGACCATGAGTATTCATCCCTATTTCTTTACCTAACTTCATTAGAAAGATAATATAAGCTAGATGGGACAAAATCAGGTCTGACAATTTCTTTTTCCTAACACTGGTAAACTAATAACAATGTTTACATTTGTGTGAATGAAAATTTGAATATGTGCCTGAAATGCTACAAAGTATTTAATAGGACATACACATACAATTTTTTTTAAGATTTTATTTATTCATTTGACAGACAGAGATCACACAAGTAGGCAGAGAGGCAGGCAGAGAGGGGAGGGGAGAAGCAGGCTCCCTGCCGAGCAGAGAGCCCAATGTGGGACTCGATCCCAGGACCCTAGGATCATGACCCGAGCCGAAGGCAGCGGCTTGACCCACTGAGCCACCCAGGCGTCTGCAAAAAAAATTATGATCCCTGTTTCAAAGATGACACTGTGGCACAAAGAAGTTAAATATATTTCAAAAGGACATAGGGGCCACTATAAGTGATGTAAGTCTAGGCTGTCTGGTTATGAGCTTAAACTGTAGCTTAAACTTTAACTTTGCTATGCTGTCTCATTAAAATGACAAAAGATTGTAGAATCAGGATATGAAAAGAATTCATCCAAAAGTGAATAAATAAGTACATTTCAAAAATTTTAGGTAGAGAATATATTTTTGACAAAACAGTAAGTTGAAAATTACATGTAATTTAAGACAGACTCACACTTAATACACTTATTTTCATTCATACAGCAGCAGATTTCCTTCTGTCTTCATATTAGATGGATGGAAATTTTCAGCAACCTAATTTTTGGCTCTGAGTCACTCTCAGAAAACTGACCAGCAGTCTCCTTGATCTGATCAACTCAGTAGGCCAGCACAGATGGGCCTCCATAACCTCTTGTCATTGAGTGCATTAGTGTTGTCAGTCCCCAGATCCAATTACATGAATGCTACTTAGCCAAATACCACAGAGGCTTCCTTGTCTCCACTGTCTCTTTTTTGAGGTATGTACAATATCATTTTGCCTCCTGGTGCTGGAGGTAGCCTCCTGGCTAATCTGACAAGGAGATCAGAAAAATAATGTGACTGAACCCAATGCTGGCAACTACCTCAATGTTGTTATTTTTAACATTTGTAATCTTATTTCTTAATAAATAAGACACAGCTGTTTTCCCTTGCCAACTGAGATTCTAATGACTTGGGATACTATTTCTCACTTAGAATCATGGGTGCAGTATGTAGATCTTCATTCTGCAGTTAAGACTTGTCACACAAGCTTTTATACTCCTTCCCCATCTGACCCCAACACATTATCCTACCACAAAGATAGGATTAAAGATAGGATTAGGGCTGTCCTCTGATATGATTTCAGTTTCAATACTTAAAAATAATTTTGCAAGAGAGACCCTAAAAGTATTACCAGAAAGGAACAGAGACATTATTCAGTAACAATCACCATACAGGCAATACAATGGCACTAAACTCATATCTCTCAATAGTTACCCTGAATGTAAATGGGCTAAATGCCCCAATCAAAAGACACAGGGTTTCAGAATGGATAAAAAAACAAAACCCATCCATATGCTGCCTACAAGAAACTCATCTTAGACCTGAAGACACCTCCAGATTGAAAGTGAGGGGGTGGAAAACAATTTACCATGCTAATGGACATCAGAAGAAAGCTGGGGTGGCAATCCTTATATCAGATCAATTAGATTTTAAGCCAAAGACTATAATAAGAGATGAGGAAGGACACTTCATCATACTCAAAGGGTCTGTCCAACAAGAAGATCTAACCATTTTAAATATCTATGTCCCTAACATGGGAGCAGCCAACTATATAAACCAATTAATAACAAAATCAAAGAAACACATTGACAAGAATACAATAATAGTTGGAGACTTTAATACACCCCTCACTGAAATGGACAGATCATCCAAGCAAAAGATCAACAAGGAAATAAAGGTCTTAAATGACACACTGGACGAGATGGACATCACAGATATATTCAGAACATTCTACCCCAAAGCAACAGAATACACCTTCTTCTCTAGTGCCCATGGAACATTCTCCAGAATAGATCACATCCTGGGTCATAAATCAGGTCTCAACAGGTATCAAAAGATTGGGATCATTCCCTGCATATTTTCAGACCACAATGCTCTGAAGCTAGAACTCAATCACAAGAGGAAATGTGGAAAGAGCACAAATACATGGAGACTCAACAGCATCCTTCTAAAAAATGAATGGGTCAACCAGGAAATTAAAGAATTGAAAAAAACCATGGAAACAAATGATAATGAAAACACAACGGTCCAAAATCTGTGGGACACAGCAAAGGCAGTCCTGAGAGGAAAATATATAGCGATACAAGCCTATCTCAAGACAGGAAAGGTCTCAAATACACAACCTAACCCTACACCTCAAGGAACTCGAGAGAGAACAACAAAGAAAGCCTAAACCCAGCAGGAGAAGAGAAATAATAAAGATCAAAGCAGAAATCAATGAAATAGAAACCAAAAAAACAATAGAACAAATCAATGAAACTAGGAGCTGGTTCTTTGAAAGAATTAATAAGATTGATAAACCCCTGGCCAGACTTATCCAAAAGAAAAGAGAAAGGACCCAAATAAATAAAATCATGAATGAAAGAGGAGAGATCACAACCAACACCAAAGAAATACAAACAATCATAAGAACATATTATGAACAACTCTATGCCAACAAATTCGACAATCTGGAAGAAATGGAGGCTTTCCTAGAGACATATAAACTGCCAAAACTGAACCAGGAAGAAATAGAAAACCTGAATAGGCCCATAACCAGTAAGGAGATTGAAACAGTCATCAAAAATCTCCCAACAAACAAAAGCCCAGGGCCAGATGGCTTCCCAGGGGAATTCTACCAAACATTTAAAGAAGAATTAATTCCTATTCTCCTGAAACTGTTCCAAAAAATAGAAATGGAAGGAAAACTTCCAAACTCATTTTATGAGGCCAGCATCACCTTGATCCCCAAACCAGACAAGGATCCCATCAAAAAAGAGAATTACAGACCAATATCCTTGATGAACATAGATGCAAAAATTCTCACCAAAATACTAGCCAATAGGATCCAACAGTACATTAAAAGGATTATTCACCACGACCAAGTGGGATTTATTCCAGGGCAGCAGGGTTGGTTCAACATCCGCAAATCAATCAATGTGATACAGTACATTAACAAAAGAAAGAACAAGAACCATATGATACTCTCAATAGATGCTGAAAAAGCATTTGATAAAGTGCAACATCCCTTCCTAATCAAAACTCTTCAAAGTGTAGGGATAGAAGGCACATACCTCAATATTACCAAAGCCATCTATGAAAAACCCACGGCAAGTATCATTCTCAATGGAGAAAAACTGAGAGCTTTTCCGTTAAGGTCAGGAACACGGCAGGGATGTCCACTATCACCACTGCTATTCAACATAGTACTAGAAGTCCTAGCCTCAGCAATCAGACAACAAAAAGAAATTAAAGGCATCCAAATCGGCAAAGAAGAAGTCAAACTATCGCTCTTTGCAGATGATATGATACTATATGTGGAAAACCCAAAAGGCTCCACTCCAAAACTGCTAGAGCTTGTACAGGAATTCAGTAAAGTGTCAGGATATAAAATCAATGCACAGAAATCAGTTGCATTTCTTTATACCAACAACAAGACAGAAGAAAGAGAAATTAAGGAGTCAATCCCATTTACAATTACACCCAAAACCATAAGATACCTAGGAATAAACCTAACGAAAGAGGCAAAGTATCTATACTCAGAGAACTATAAAGTACTCATGAAAGAAATTGAGGAAGACACAAAGACATGGAAAAATGTTCCATGCTCATGGATTGGAAGAATTAATATCGTGAAAATGTCTATGCTACCTAAAGCTATCTACACATTTAATGCAATACCTATCAAAATTCCATCCAATTTTTTCAAAGAAATGGAACAAATAATCCGAAAATTTATATGGAACCAGAAAAGACCTCAAATAGCCAAAGGAATATTGAAAAAGAAAACCAAAGTTGGTGGCATCACAATTCCAGACTTCAAGCTCTACTACAAAGCTGTCATCATTAAGACAGTATGGTACTGGCACAAAAACAGACACATAGATCAATGGAACAGAATAGAGAGCCCAGAAATAGACCCTCAATTCTATGGTCAACTAATCTTCGACAAAGCAGGAAAGAACATCCAATGGAAAAAGGATAGCCTCTTCAACAAATGGTGTTGGGAAAATTGGACAGCCACATGCAGAAAAATGAAACTGGACCATTTCCTTACACCACACATGAGAATAGACTCAAAATGGATGAAGGATCTCAACGTGAGAAAGGAATCCATCAAAATCCTTGAGGAGAACACAGGCAGCAACCTCTTCGACCTCAGCCGCAGCAACTTCTTCCTAGGAACAACGCCAAAGGCAAGGGAAGCAAGGGAAAAAATGAACTATTGGGACTTCATCAAGATCAAAAGCTTTTGCACAGCAAAGGAAACAGTCAACAAAACCAAAAGACAACTGACAGAGTGGGAAAAGATATTTGCAAATGACATATCAGATAAAGGGCTAGTATCTAAAATCTACAAAGAGCTTAGCAAACTCAACACCCAAAGAACAAATAATCCAATCAAGAAATGGGCAGAGGACATGAACAGACATTTCTGCAAAGAAGACATCCAGATGGCCAACAGACACATGAAAAAGTGCTCCATATCACTGGGCATCAGGGAAATACAAATCAAAACCACAATGAGATACCACCTCACACCAGTCAGAATGGCTAAAATGAACAAGTCACGAAATGACAGATGCTGGCGAGGATGCAGAGAAAGGGGAACCCTGCTACACTGTTGGTGGGAATGCAAGCTGGTGCAACCACTCTGGAAAACAGTATGGAGGTTCCTCCAAAAATTGAAAATAGAGCTACCTTATGACCCAGCAATTGCACTACTGGGTCTCTATCCTAAAGATACAAACATAGTGATCCAAAGGGGCACGTGTACCCGAATGTTTATAGCAGCAATGTCCACAATAGCCAAGTTATGGAAAGAACCTAGATGCCCATCAACAGATGAATGGATAAAGAAGAGGTGGTATATATATACGATGGAATACTATGCAGCCATCAAAAGAAATGAAATCTTACCATTTGCGATGACATGGATGGAACTAGAGCATATTATGCTTAGCGAAATAAGTCAACTGGAGAAAGACAACTACCACATGATCTCCCTGATATGAGGAAGTGGAGATGCATCGGGGGTGGGAGTTAAGGTGGTAGGAAAAGTTAAAATGAAAGAAGATGGGATCGGGAGGGAGAAAAACCAAAAGAGACTCTTAATGTCATAAAACAAACTGAGGGGGGTGGGGGGAAGAGGGGTTGGGTGAGGGTGGTGGGGTTACATCATATGTTTAAATAAAGCTTAAATAAAGTAAAAAAAAAAATAATAATAATTTTGCTTTTGATTTCTACAAAGTGCCACCATTATAGAAAAGCCCTAGGACTAGAAAAACACAGTTTTGTTTTGTTTGGTTTGGTTTTTAGTTTGTTTATAATGTCTATAAGCCATAAATCACCAGCTAAAGCAATATTTCTGCTTTTTAAATAAAGGACTAAAATAACTCAATAATTAGAAATTTGCCTAGAGGAACCCAATTTTTTTAAAGATTTTATTTATTTATTTGAGAGAGAGAGACACAGAGAGAGAGGAAACAGAATCAGGGGGTGTGGGAGAGGGAGAAGCAGGTCTCCTGCCAAACAGGGAGCTCAATGCAGGGTTCGATCCCAGGACCCTGGGATCATGACCAGAGCCGAAATCAGACACGTAACAACTGAGCCAACCGGGTGCCCCATGGAACCCAGAAATTTAAGACAGCTAATATTCAGTGGTAAAGTCATTAGATTTATGCTTTATTTTTTCAGATTCTTCATTCTTTAACTATAACACAATCATGATAGTAGCAAAAGTAACTTAGGATATGATTGTCACTCAGATTTCTTTAATATCTATGTTGTCTATCATCTATCTACTCTCTTACAATGAATTTAACTGAAGAGAAAAATTAAATATCATGAATGCTAGGGTAAGTATTTGGAAGTCTGGGTATACATTTCAGTACTTTGTTATTTACTGCATGTGCAGTGGTCTTGTAAGGAGACTGTTTTTAGTTGCTTTAGGATCACTCAGATGTGCTCAAAGACTTAGTGAGTTTAAAGAATTTCTCTATTCTTTCAGGAGGAGGAAATATATCTTTGGGTATAATTCAAGCAAGTCAGTCAAAGCATAGGTCAGATCATTTCTAGTAGTGTTGGTGATAAGTGACTGAAATCTGGCTAATAGTCCACTACTATACTTTGCAAGATCCATTTAGATAAATAGTTTCTGAATGTAAAATCAGACCCTAAGTTCCCAAATTATGTGGTTACTTATATTTTTTCCTTTAGAATAACATAGCAATGGATGGGGGTATTTCTAGTCAGAGGTAAGATAAAATGATTCATGATTTAGATACATGTAGTATCAACAGAAGCTTGGGGGGTATCAACAGAAGTGTGGGGATATATCAGTATGTCCTAAATGTTAGCATGAATGTAACAATAAGAACATTTGCAACAGTGGTAAAGTCTGCCTAGATTAAAGTCCCATGCACCAACACATGGGACAGTGGATCAACCTGTACACAACCTGCTACTTTTCTCTGATTTTGCAGCAAATCATTTAACAAAACGTGCATCCATGTATACTGTGAGAGCAGAACTATGTTTATAGCTGCCTGTCATGTTTTACATCTGAATTTCTTTTCCTCCTTCTCCTTAGGTCAGGAAGATATCATGGGGTTTTCCAAATAAAGAGTAAGAACTACACTCATTAGTTGCTCCCTGTCTTCTTATACACAGCTAGTGAATTGCTGAACACTATATCAAAAACTAATGATGTATTTACATTATCTTGGCTAACTGAACATAGGAAAAAGAAAAAAAAATAATTACACTGATTTGAAACTGGTCAGAAAGTCGTTTACAAATCTGATTTAAATCATGAGTTAGGGTGGGAGCAAGATGGTGGAGGAGTAAGAGACCTAAATTTTGTCTGGTCCCAGGAATTTAGTGAGATAATTATCAAATCATTCCGAACACCTACAAACTCAACAGGAGATCAAAGAAAAGAATAACAGCAATTCTATGAACAGAAAAGTGACCACTTTCTGGAAGGTAAGCCAGGCAGAGGAGTGAATCCAAGGTTATATTTGGGAAGACAGACCACAGGAGAGGGAGTCTCTGTCAGCCAGCTACTAGCAAGTGACAGGGCAGTGGAACACAAAAACAGAACTTTTAAAAGTCTGCTCCACTGAGTGATGTCACTCCAGTGGCTAAGTGGGAGGTGAAGGCCTCACTGGGATAGTGTGGTCTCAGGACCCTCAGAGTCACAGAAAGATGGAGGATACCTGAGTGTTCCAGAGCTCCAGGTATCAGAAACAGGCTGCAAAGACAGAGCCAAGGGGTGGGCTCTCAGCTCAGGGTTGCCATAACCATGACCTGTGGCACAGCTTAGCTGCTACTCCAAATGGGGTCATGTGCCAGAGATAGAAATGCTGGACCACAGGCCCAGCACGGAGTGTAATCAGAGACCAGGGAGGCAGGAGTGATTGACTGCTTTTCTCTGAGGGCTCATTGAGGTGTGGGACCCCAGTTCTTGACTCCTTCAGGGCTAGAGACTGGATGGCTGCTGTTTTCATTCTCATCTTCCAAAGCTGTATGGAAAGTTTTCAGGGAACAAGACCAAACCCAAGCAGATTACTTAGACTGACCCCTGGAAATGATGGTGCTATTCCACCTCAGACAAAGACATTTAAGAATCACTGCAGCAGACCCCTCCCCCAGAAGATCAGCAAGAACACCCAGGCAAGATGAAGTTTACCAATCAATAAGAACTGCAAAACTCAAGCACTAGGGGAATACAGCACATAGAATTCATGGCTTTATTCCCATAATTCTTTAGTCTTTCAAAGTAAATTTTCTTTGTACTTTTCTTTACACTTCTTTTTATTAAAAAAAAAAATTCTTTCTTTTTTCAACCAACATCTTGTCATATCAATTCCTTTTTTAATATCTTTTTAAATTTTCATTTTTACAGCCATGTTCTATCCCTTCATTATATTTAACTCTTTTTGTGTATGAGTAAGTTTTTTGTTCTTTAAATTTTTATTTAGTGTATATTTTTCTAGAGGTTGTTGTCACCCTTTTAGCATTTTTTTCACTCATTCATCTATTCTTCTCTGGACAAAATGGCAAAATAGAAAAAATCATCTCAAAAAAAAAAAAAAAAAAAGGAACAAGAGGTAGTACCAACTTCCAGGGACCTAATCAATATAGACATTAGTAAGATGTTGGAACTAGAGTTCAGAAGATGATTATAAAGATACTAGCTGGGTTTGAAAAAGGGATAGAAGATACTAGAGAATCCCTTTCTGGAGAAATAAAAGAACTAAAATCTAACCTAGTTGTAATAAAAAAGGCTATTATGAGGTACGATAAAAAATGGAGGCTCTAGCTGCTGGGATAAGTGAGGCAGAAGAGAGAATTAGTGCTATAGAAGACCAAATGATGGAGAATAAAGAAGTTGAGAAAAAGAGGAATAAACAACTACAGGATCACAAGAGGAAAATTCAAGAGATAAATGATACCATAAGACAAAGCAATATTAGAATATTTGGGATCCCAGAAGAAGAAGAAAGAGAAAGGAGGGCAGAAGGTATACTGGAGCAAATTATATCAGGGAACTTCCCTAATTTGGGGAAGTAAACAGGCATCAAAATCAAGGAAACACAGAGAACCCCCCTCAGAACCAATAGAAATATGTCAACACCCCATCATCTAATAGTAAAACTTAGAAGTCTCAGAGACAAAGAGAAAATCCTGAAAGCAGCTTGGGGAAAAGAGGTCTGTAACCTACAACAGTAGAAACATTAGACTGGTAGTAGACTTATCCACAGAGACCTAGCAGGCCAGAAAGGACTGGAATATTCTCTAAACGAGAATATGTAGCCAAGAATACTACATCCAGCTAGGCTTCATTGAAAAAAGGAGAAGAGATTTAAAAAAAAGCTTCCAGGACAAATAAAAACTAAAAGAATTTGCAAACACCAAACCAGCCCTACAGGAAATATTGAAAGGGGTCCTCTAAGCAAAGAGAGAACCAGAAGTAACATAGACCAAAGAGAAACAGAGACAATATACAATAATAGTCACCTTACAGGCAATACAATGGCAATAAACTCTTATCTTTTAATAGTTACCTTGAATGTAAATGGGCTAAATGCCCCAATTAAAAGACACAGGTATCAGACTGGATTAAAAAATAATGATAATAAACAAAACAAAACAAGACCCATCAATATGCTGTCTGCAAGAGACTCATTTTAGATCCAAAGACACCTCCATATTTAAAGTGAGGTGGGTGGAAAAACATTTACCATTCTAATGGATATTAAAAGAAAGCTGGATCCTAATGGACATTAAAAGAAAGCTGGAGTGGCAATCCTTATATCAGATCAATTAGATTTTAGACCAAAGACTAAACAAAAAGATGAGGAAGGAGACTATATCATATTTAAAGGGTCTGTCCAGCATGAAGATCTAAGAATTTTAAATATCTATGCCCCTAACATGGGAGCAGTCAACTATATAAACCAATTAATAAAAAAAACAAAGAAACACATTGGCAATAATACAATAATAGTAAGGGGACTTAAACACCCCTTCACTGAAATGGACAGATCATCGAAGCAAAAGATCATCAAGGAAATAAAGGCTCTAAATGACACTCTGGACCAGATGGACTTCACAGATATATTCAGAACAGTCCATCTCAAAGCATCTAAATACACATTCTTTTCTAGTGCACATGGAACATTCTCCAGAATAGATCACATCCTGGGTCACAAATCAGGTCTCAACTGGTACCAAAAGATTGGAATCATTCTCTGCATATTTTCAGACCACAATTCTTTGAAATTAGGACTCAATCAAAAGGGGAAAGTTGGAAAGAACTCAAATACACGGGGGCTAAAGAGCATCCCACTAAAGAATGAATCGGTCAATGAGGAAATTAAAGAACAATTTAAAAAAATCATGGAAACAAATGAAAATGAAAACACAACTATTCAAAATCATTGGGATGCAGCAAAGGTGGTCCTAAGAGGAAAGTATATAGAAATACAAGCCTTTCTTGGGAGAGAAGAAAGGTCTCAAATGCACAACCTAACTCTACACCTAAAGGAGCTGGAGAGAGAACAGCAAAAAATACCCAAACCCAGCAGCAGAAGAGAAATGATAAGATAAAGCAGAAATCAATGAAATAGAAACCAAAAGAACAGTAGAAGAGATCAATGAAACTAAGAGCTGGTTATTTGAAAGAATTAATAAGATTGATAAATCCCTGACCAGACTTATCAAAAAGAAAAGAGAAAGGACCCAAATTAATAAAATCATGAATAAAAGAGAAGAGATCACAACCAACACCAAAGAAATGCAAACAATTATAAGAACATATTCTGAGCAACTATACACCAGCAAATTAGACAATCTGGAAGAAATGGATGCACTCCTATAAATAACCTACCAGAACTTAACCAGCAAGAAATAGAAAACCTGAACAGACCCATAATGAGTAAGGAAAATGAAGCAATAATCAGAAATCTCCCAAAAAACAAGAGCCTAAGTCCAGATGGTTTCTCAGAGGAATTCTGCCAAATATTTAAAGAAGAATTAATACCTATTCTTCTGAAACTGTTCCAAAAAAAAAAAAAAAAGAAAGAAAAGAAAAGAAAAAGAAATGGAAAGAAAACTTCCAAACTCATTTTATGAGACCAGTATTCCTTTGATCCCCAAAACCAGACAAAGACCCCATCAAAAAGGAGAATTGCAGATTAATATCCCTGATGAACATGGATGCAAAAATTATCACAAAAATACTAGTCAGTAAGATCCAACAGTACATTAAAAGGATTATTCACCACAACCAAGTGGGTTTTATTCCTGGTTGCAAGATTGGTTCAACTTCTGCAAATTAATCAATGTGCTACATTAATAAAAGAAAGAACACGAATCATATGATCCTCTCAAGAGATGCAGAAAAAGCATTTGACAAAGTACAGCATCCTTTCTTGATCAAAACTCTTCACAGTCTAGGGATACAAGGTACATACTTCAATATCATAAAAGCCATCTATGAAAAAACACAGTGAATATAATTCTCAGTGGGGAAAAACTGAGAGCTTTTCCCCTAAGGTCAGGAACACAGCAGGGATGTCCACTATCACCACTGCTATTCAACATAGTACTAGAAGTCCTAACCTCATCAATCAGACAACAAAAAGAAATAAAAGGTATCTAAATCGGCAAAGAAGAAGTCAAACTCTCACTCTTTGCAGATGATATGATAATTTATGTGGAAAACACAAAAAACTCCACTTTGAAACTGCTAGAACTCATAGAGGAATTCAGTAAATTGTCAGGATATGAAATAAATGCACAGAAATCAGTTGCATTGCTATACACCAACACAAAGACAGAAGACAGAGAAATGAAGGAATTGATTCCACTTACAACTGAACCCCAAACCATAAGATACCTATGAATAAACCTAACCAAACAGACAAAGAATCTGTACTCAGAAAACTATAGCACACATGAAAAAAATTGAGGAAGATACAAAGAAATGGAAAAAGGTTCCATGCTCATGGATTGGAATAACAAATATTGTGAAAATCTCTATGCTACCTAAAGCAATCTGCACATTTAATGCAATCCCTATCAAAATATCGTCAACTTTTTTCAAAGAAATGGAATGAATAATCTTAAAATTTTTATGAAAGCAATGGGATCGGGAGGGAGAAAAACCAAAAGAGACTCTTAATGTCATAAAACAAACTGAGGGGGGTGGGGGGAAGAGGGGTTGGGTGAGGGTGGTGGGGTTACATCATATGTTTAAATAAAGCTTAAATAAAGTAAAAAAAAAAAAAATTTTTATGAAAGCAGAAAAGATCCCGAATAGCTAGAGGAATGTTGAAAAAGAAAGCCGAAGCTGGTATAATTATCAACACAGTATGGTACTGACACACACAAAAAAGACACATAGATCAATGGGACAGAATAGAGAGCCCAGAAATGGGCCCTCAATTCTATGGTCAACTAATCTTCGACAAAGCAGAAAAGAATGTCCAATGTAAAAAAGACACTCTCTTCAACAAATGGTGTTGGGAAAATTGGATAGCCACATACAGAAGAATGAAAATGGACCATTTCCTTACACCACATAAGAAAATCGACTAAAAATGGATGAAGGACCTCAGTGTGAGACAGGAATCCATCAAAATCCTTGAGGAGAACACAAGCAGCAATCTCTTTGTCCTCAGCCACAACAATTTCTTCTTAGAAACATCATCAAAAGCAAGGGAAGCAAAGGCAAAAATGAACCACTGGAACTTCATCAAGATCAAAAGCTTTCGCACAGCAAAAGAAACAGTCAACAAAGCCAAAAGACAACCATCAGACTGGGAGAAGATATTTGCAAATGACATATCAGATAAAGGGCTAGTATCCAAAATCTATAAAGAACTGATCAAACTCAACACCCAAAGAACAAACAATCCAATCAAGAAATGAGCAGAAGACATGAACAGAGATTTCTGCAAAGACATCCAATAGCCAGCAGACAGATGAAAAAATGCTCAGCTTCAAATGGCACCAGGGAAATACAAATCTAAACCTCACATGAGTCAGGATTGCTAAAATTAACAAGTCATGAAATGACAGATGTTGACAAGGATGGGGGGAAAGGGGAACCCTCCTACACTGCTGGTGGGAATGCAAGCTGGTGCAGCTACTCTGGAAAATAGTAAGGAAGTTCCTCAAAAAGTTGAAAATAGAGCTACCCTACAATCCAGCAATTGCTCTACTTTTGGTAAATACCCCAAAGATACAAATGTAGTGATCTGATGGGACATATGCATCCCAATGTTTATAGCAGCAGAGTACATAATTGCCAAACTATGGAAAGAGCCTGATTTCCATCAACAGATGAATGGATAAAGAAGATGTGGTACATAAATACAATGGAATATTATCCAGCCATCAAAAAATGAAATCTTGCCATATTCAATGACATGGATGGAAATATAGGGTATTATGCTAAGTGAAGTAAGTCAGTCAGAGAAAGACAGCTATTATATGGTCTCATTGATACGAGGAATTTCAAAAACAAAACAGAGACTCATAGGGGAAGAGAAGGAAAAATGAAAGAAGATAAAAACCAGAGAGGTTGACAAAAAACAGAGACAAATGACAGGAGATCTTCAGTCATAGGAAACAGACTGAGGGTTGCTGGAGTGGAGGGGAATGAGAGGAATGCGGTGGCTGGGTGATGGACTTTAGGGAAGGTATGTGCTATGGTGACTGCTGTGAATTATGGGAGACTGTTGAATCACAGACCTGTGTCCCTGAAACAAACAATACATTATATGTTAGTTAAAAAAAAAAAAAAAGGAAGGAAGAAAGGAAGGAAAAAAGAAAGAAAGAATTTAAAGAATTTATAACTGACTACATATACCCTTCCACAGAACCATAAATTTCTTAAAATCCAGAATTAGAAGTTACTATAACTTTGTGTCTCAAAATAAGTTAAATGAAAACCAAAAACAAAAATGAATAATAATAAAAAAAAACAACAAAAGAAAGGAAGAAAAGGAAAAGAAAAGAAAACATAAACAAACTCTGGACAAGCAGTCAGAGACTTGATGTAATCTACTTCTTGGTTTCATTAGTTACCTTTTAGATGACCTTAGGCAAAGTATTTAATAGATTGGATTCTCCTTATTTTAAATGTATCATATAAAGGATTAATAGAATGTTGCAACTTGAAGGAAATAGATAATTTAAAGGGATTCATGGCACTTTAGGTGTTAAAAATTATAAAATTTATTTAAATCAATAGATTTGATTTCTTAACTTATAACTCCAATAATAAATAATAAGTATTGGGGCACCTGGGTGGCTCAGTGGGTTAAAGCCTCTGCCTTCAGCTCAGGTCATGATCCCAGGGTCCTGGGATTGAGCCCCACATCGGGCTCTCTGCTCAGCGGGGAGCCTGCTTCCTCCTCTCTCTCTCCGCCTGTCTCTCAGCCTACTTGTGAACTCCGTCTGTCAAATAAATAAAATCTTAAATAAATAAATAAATAAATAAATAAGTAATATTTGGTCCTATACTAACTGTTAATTTCTGGTTGAATATGCATTTTGTTTTCAATATTTAGAGTTAATTTAGAGGCAAAGGTTTTATTAAAAACATTATTTCTTGTTTAACTATCTTGGAAAATAGACTCTGGCACAAAACTGGTTGAAGGTAGTTTATGCAGGACATGATCCCAAGGAGAGCAAATGAGAGAGTTGGAAAAGTGGGACAGTGAAAGATATTAAAGATATTAAAGGAGGCTTATTGTAAAGGTCACTACTATGACCACCTGGAAGTGTAACCCCTCTAGAAACCCTCAAAGCAGTGGTGTAGAACACATTTCAGACTCGTTTCCTTAAGGATAAGTTCCTTGAGTAATTTATCTAGCAACTCCCAATTTTATTGACAGAGGGTTGTTCCCGGGGATGTTAAATCCCAGCACTTCAGTGCTATCTTCTCTATGGGCTGGCTAAGGCTCCATAGCTCAGGATAAAGCTCTCAGGAAGAAGAGCAGAGAGATGCACATTCCTTCAACATACATAGAAAATTTCCACTGCAGCAACAGGTGAACTTCCAGATGGACAGAGGGGATTTGTACAGGGCTGGAAAAACTGCAACACATGTTACACAATTAAAAGGAGGGCCACATTTACCCATAATACTAAAAGATAATACACTATTACAAACCATGACGATGTGAAAATATAAATAAGGAAAACCAAAAGGTATGAAGAGGAAGGAAAAATGAATTGTATTAATGGAAAGAACCTTAAGAGAACCAAAATGCATAATAAAATCAAGAGTTGGGTAGATGGGAAAAAACAGGAGGTAATATACATGCACCCTTTTCTGTGCTTTTTGTTTGGACTTCAGCATCTTTATAGTTGCTGTATCTATTAATAGAAATATAAATGCATTATTTCAACTTAAAATAGTTTAGGAGAAGTTAGAGTGGCCCTAGGAATTATTTGCACAGAAAAGAAGTCATGCTATTTTATATAATCATTTTTCAAAATCATACACATGCTTTAGTTTGTTTGTTTGTTTTTTAATCAGAAAAGTAAACAAAAGGACATAAAGAAGTGAAGAGTGTAAGGTTGTTTACATGACATACATGGGACATGAATATGGTCCCATGGTTTGCAATCCCAAACCTTGTGCATGTTATATAAGTCATACTCCAAGTTTCAAATAACTTCTATATAAAAAAGATAAAAAAAACCAATTCTTGTGCTTTCTTTCTTTCTTCCTATCAAATGATCATCCTAATTTAATTTCCAAGCTTTTGGTTTTCCTCTTCTCTGTGTTTATATCAATCATTTTAGGCTAAAAGTATTACTACTTTTTCAAATGTTTAAATAATAACAGTTTTGGTTTCAAACATGAGAAGCATCTATGGGGTTATAATTGGGGCAGCAAAAGCAATTCTCTGTAAAAGTGAGAGCTATTTACCTGGGTGACACTGGCTCAGCTAATAAAATGGAAAGTGGTTTTCCTGATAATGACTTTTGATCAAACTTTATGTACAGTTTTCCAAAAGGGCATATTTTTGAGTGTAGCATTTATTCTGAAAGAAAAGAAATAATAAAGAGGCAAGAAAGAGGGCAGCACTATTTCTGAAATTGTTACTAACCATCGCCTAGGAAATCCCACACAGCAGGATTTAAACATAGAACATTTCCTGCTTGCTGCACTCCTGCAACATTATTGTCTTTCTCTTGTGCACTGTCTTCTTTAAAGAGCTATTGGGTAACTATTTGTCCTGGAAATGAAATGCCAAGTATGGTATTTGAAGGCATACAGGAGTATTTTGACATTGGAAATGAAAGTAGAAACAGATAAATTGTGAAATGGGGCGGGGGGGGGCAATCTTAAATATATTGATATGGAATCTTTTTTTTTTTTTAAGATTTTATTTATTTATTTGTCAGAGAGAGTGGGAGCGAGCACAGGCAGAGTGGCAGGCAGAGGCAGAGGGAGAAGCAGGCTCCCTGCTGAGCAAGGACTCTATCCCAGGACGCTGGGATCATGACCTGAGCTGAAGGCAGCCGCTTAACCAGCTGAGCCACCCAGGCATCCCTTGATATGGAATCTTGTATTTTATTTTATTTTTTAAAGATTTTATTTATTTATTTGACAGACAGAGATCACAAGTAGGCAGAGAGGCAGTCAGAGAGAGAGAGAGGAGGAAGCAGGCTCCCTGCCGAGCAGAGAACCGGATGCAGGGCTTGATCCCAGGTCCCTGGGATCATGACCTGAGCCGAAGGCAGAGGCTTCAACCCACTAAGCCACCCAGGCGCCCCGGAATCTTGTATTTCAAATGCTAAAAATATTATTTTATGATATCTCCCTTTCTCCCCTTAATTAAAACAGTACAAATAATATGGAATGAAAAATTATCCTTTTTCCCACTCTCATGCCCCTCCACAATGTTCTTAAGTCAGGGGTCACACAAATTTTAATTTAAAAATTATTCTAAAGTTAATACAAGAATGCAGATTTCAAAAAATTCAGTATTTCAAAAAAGCAAAAAAAAATAAAAGCGTAAAAATAGCCAATTCTACTACCAACCATGTCATCTTGGACTCTCAGTCCTAATCCACAAATTAAACACTTTCAATATTTTTTGGTTTGGGGTTTTCAAGTAGATACTTCCCTTTATTGATTTACTAGTTTTATATATTATTTATGAGCTCTCCTATGTGAAGATTGAGAATTTACCTAATTAATCTTGTGCCTCACATCTATTTCTTAGTCTCATGCCAATATTTTAAAATTATACCTATTTTTCAGATATTTTGTCTTTATAATTCTAAAATATATAGTCAATGTCCATTTTATCCTTTAATTATAAATGCATTACTCTAAATCTTGATTATCCATAGTAGAACAAACATGTCAATCATGCTACTCTCACCCAGTTTTCTCTGGGTCTGAATCCATTTGCTGTCCATTATATTAGAACATTCTCATAGCTGAGACATTCACATGCACATACATAATCAGTTTGTTTAAACAAACCACCACATTTTAACTATAATTGTAAAACCAAAAACAATGTGATTAATTTTTTAAGACCAAAAACAAGTAATGTGTATAAGAATAAGAGAAATTCTTAAACTATTGTGTTAAGGAAAATGTTCCAAGTATTGAAGTAAATGGATTTCTCATGAAAAATTCAACAGTTGCTCTAAATTAGAACTTACTTAATTTCCTTTATATTCGGTCCTTTACTGATTTCTATTATTTTTTCTTCTCTTTGAGAGAAAATGGTATGCTTTCAGCCTATCACCATAAGAATCAAGTCTTACTTCATTTTTTAGTCTTTTTTTTTTTTTAGTTCAACTTGATTTTTTAGTCTTTTATTTTTTCATTACAGCAATTATACTTTTTTATTGCTAACAATGCTTCTATTATATGGTGTTTCATATTTATATCAAACTTTTCTTGCATTTTTGAATGACTTAGCTAAATCACTTCTTGGCCTTTTGGCTAAGATCAAGTGTGAACGACTTAGCTGTTGTTTTTTTTTTTTTCTTCAAATTCCAGTGATCTAATTTTTTAAAAAAAAATTTCTTAAAGATCTATTTCCTTATTTGATAAAGAGTCAGAGAGTGAGAATGAGTGGGGTGAAGGACAGAGGGAAGAGCAGACTTGCTGCTGAGCAGGGAGCCGAATGCAGGGTTCAATTTCAGGACCCTGGGATCATGACCTGAGCCAAAGGTAGACACTTAACTGACTGAACCACCCAGGTACCCCTCCAGTGATATAATTTTAAAAGATTATCTTCTCTTCTTTGATTTCTATTTCATTATTCCAACATCTATTACGTGTTTTCATCTAGCACTTTCTGTTGATTTTCCTCATATGTTCAGTGTACCTGTCAATCCAACTATATGCATAAATGGGAGTTTAACTAGGTTTGTAAACATAGGACTGGGATTCCTCTGTTATTGTGTAGCTCTCTTTCCAAAGAGCCCTTCCCTTAGAAATGAAGATCTGTAAGCACGACGAGATCACACGGATTGGCACTCCAGCTTTGCAGATAGCAAGCAGAGAAATAAACTGAACACCAAAATATAGTCCTTGAATTAACTATTCCTCACTGTTCTCTGTAATCTTATGATCTACAAAATAAGTCTCATAATCCTGTGATTAGCAGTAAATGATTAATTAGGGTTTAGAAAAAGTATCAGATTATATAGTTTTTTTTTAGATTATATAGTTTTAACATCATTTTTTAAAAACACTTTTATTTTACACATATATAGTTTTTTTTTCAGAAAGCACAAATTTAAAAAAATAGTGTTGAACAATAAATTTCTAGAAAGCAACTGCTATACTGAATCAGGTTCACACTCTTTACTCTGAGCTTAGAGTTTTTTTCCCAGTGAAAAATACCAATATATCACTATTCTAACAAGCTTTATTGTGAACATTATTGCCTTGTTGTTCTCTTTCCTAGGTTCTCCACATTGCTATGGAGTCATTCTTTTTTTTTTTTTTTTTTAGCAGATGCATTGTTCATTCAGTAAGAATTGGAGAGAAATGGGTTCCAAATATGTTTACTTAGTCTAGCCCTAATCCCAGAAGTCCCACAAGATTTTCAAGGAGAAATTACACTAATTTTTTTTATAGACATTGAGAGTTTCAGTCTTTTAAAAATATGCAAAATAAGGCCAGCAGACCCAGTATTTAAGAAAGAAGAGGCAAGGAAAGACTGGTTCTGAAAAGACGGAATATTGAGTTTTCTTCTTTCATGGGAAAATTGTTCTTAAAGCTAACAGATAAAGAGAAAGTAAAAGATAGTCCAAACATCCTTTTAAAAATCTCTCCAATGAACCATAAAACACATAGCCATTGTTTTAGGTAGTTCAACTTAGGAACATGTAAGTAACCCTGTATAATGAATCCAGTAATTTATACGACATGATTTCATGGAAGGATACATTGAATTTAAGTATTTCAAGTGTTTTTCCCTTGGAATATTTCAACAAACTACTGAAGATTCTAACTGGCTATTTTTTCCTATTTTGTACTTATATTGTCTTATGTAGACAAATCTACACTTCTAAGTTTTCAAAGCTCATAAGTTAATTGTTCAGTTATTTCACTCAAGACTGTTAAAGAAGTCATCATCATGTACTTGTTTGATCACCTGAACAGGAAATTTTCTTCATCAATGTCTATAAACACATAGGTATAGATTTTGCTGATACATATTTATTATTTAAGCCTAAAAATTTATATTTTGAAGCTCCATTTCACCTCATTGTATTGAAGAACAGCACTGACAATATCAGTGTTCTTTCTCTTTTCCTATCAAGTAGTAAGATTCAGGTAACCCAGTGTCCACTTAACATGATACTACTGCATCCCATACCATGGTGGGGGGGTCTTCAACATTGCTTGAAAACAAATGGAGGGCCTCAATGAACTTCAAGAAAGGGAGAAGCATGACTCTTTAAGACTTTTTTTTCTTTTTTTAGAAAAACAATGTAGACTGAGGTAAGTAAGGAGTAAGGTATAAGGGTATAAAACTTGAAGCAGAAAACCAGAATTGTGGTCTTTTGCAATAGGGGCTTCCAGAACTACAAGACACCAAAGTGACAATTTTCAAACAAGGGAAGCCACAATATTTCTAAATTGAAGATACATATGGGAAAGTATTTGTTTGGATAAAAGTTAGGAAAGCTGTCATGAAGCTGTTTTTCCTTCCTAAATTCAATATTTTCATGCATATTATACAGGTGATGGGGTGACTTTGAGAAAGTGGGTCTGTTGCATCCCTTCAGACTGTCATTCTCTCTGCAATTACTCTGACAAATAAATAACATGAGAGAATTCTCCTTGTGGGATGGCTGTAATGATATTCTAATTAGAAGGAAAACTTCTGCAAATAGTAATGGTGGAGGAATGAACTTGCAGGTAATAACAGCATTGATTTCCTATTATTCATTCAATTTTTCACCTATTGAATAGCCCCAAAGCAACCTGAAGAACCAACCTTAGTTTATGGAGTAGGGTATATTGGACTAAAGGTAGTCTCATGCAACTAGACAGGTATCAGTTAAAAAATATCCACATGATACAGATGACCAATAAGATATGAGGAAACAGTTGCTATAGCTTCTGAAAAAGTTATTTGCTTTTCAAAGGGACATTATGAAGTCAGACTCTCCATTAAATATGATAACAGAGGCATGTAGTATTGATTCTGTTCACTGCACATGGAAACCAAGCTTCTCATCTAGGAAGGCCAAGAAGAGATAAGTAAAACGTGTGGCTTCTTGATGCTCTGATGGAACCTATGGTGAAGGAACCAATCTTAGAAGCTTGGTCCTTCTTTCACCTCTCTTAGCTAATACTTTTATTTTTCTGCCACTTTGGTTAGTTTCTTTTAACTGCAATCAGAAGCATCCTAACTAACACTATAATTTTAGCTGAAACTTTGCTTATCTGTTTTGGAGCCTTATCCTCCCTCCCTCAGTTACTTTTTTATTTAGAGAGAAAACATGTGCCAAGCCCTTCCCAACAAATTGGGAGTTGGGATAATCAGTCAATCCAAACATTAATTCTCACTTTAGCTGATCATATAACGAAAACTTATTTTACAAGCATGTAATCAAGTATCACATGAAACAGAAATTTGCATGTATGTGTGCTATGTGTAACCTGTAAATATTCATCTAATATCTAGAGACTTTTATAAAGTTTTGACAGACTTAATGCCCTCTTCAAAGGTCTTTGTTTCAAAAATCCTAAAAAAAATTTGAAGGAAAACTGCCAATGCCAAGATCTGACAGTTTTAAATTAATCCTCCAAGCACCAATCAGTATCTCCCAAAATTTGCTCTACATCTGTTTGCTGTACAGTGTTGAACAATTTTCTTTGTAAATGGTAATGTTAATGTACTTTGAAGTCATGTATTTGTCCCAGATTATATAACATATTTTAAAACTAAAATATAAGGTAATATTATACATATGTAATAATATGAAACAATACATTATTCCTTCCATGCCAGGTAAATGACTGATAAGAAAATCATATAATCAGTCTCACCAGTAATTTTATCCATGAATCCTTTTTAGAAAGTAACCACGGAAAATCCACACCATGAGTCTGTATACAGAATTTTTTTTAAGTATAGCTTTTAATATCACAGAGTTTACAATGTGGTAAACTCTTTCTTGGTATTAGTGTTCAATTTGAGCTTGGTTCCATACTCAACTCTTTCCTCTATGAGCAAAGGAGCTCTATATCTATGAGCTTCTATAGCAATGAAACAAACAAATACAGAAATGTTTTCTCTCATGATACACCCCTTTAAACTGCCATTATTTCAATGATTCCACTCTATCCAATAAACAACATAAGAGGTGTTTTTTTTGGGGGGGTGTTTTGTTTTGTTTTTCTGTAGGTTGGGAGGATGATATTCCTATTAGGAAATTTCTGGAAATAGTTGGTTATGGGAAACATGTTTCTTAAAATATTTTCCTAAATTTCTTCATGTATCTGACTATTCATAATTCTATGAACAATTTCAGATTTATGGAAAGTCAAAATATCACTTTTGTCCTAAGCACATTTGAAGACCAACATGGCAAGAAGTCAAAACATTATTCTGAAATCCTTTGGTAGGGTTTAATTGCACTTATATTGCACTTGAGAGCTACTCCTAATGGTATTGACATATAAGAAAGAGAAGAACTAGACTGAATTTTGACACTGCAACTTCCCCCAAACCATCAAAACATCATTTCTGGCATTCACATAAATTCTGTACAATTTGGTGCCAAAATCTGTTTTGTTTTGTTTTGGTTTTAACCAAGAAGCAATCAGATTTTTGTCTCTCTCAGAGAATCATAGAGAATCATCACATATTATTGACAGTGAAGATGCTAGCATAGACTAAAACAAATCAATATTAAGAATGGAAGAATGAAATTAGATTTGCTTGAAACTCGTTAAGATTTTGTGGCAGTCACTAGATTTTAGAAAGTTAAGCCACCTTGAATTGGTAAGTATGAGAAAGAGCATTAAATTCAAATGTGGTTTGTTTATAACTGGCATATACTAGAATTAACTGACAATTCTGGCAAAAAATATATACTAAATACATTTTATTTTCCATAATCACCTATATGGCATATATTTTAAGTGACCTTTCCCATAAATGAACAAATTTAAAAATGAATATCAGTAATATAAACATCTTAACACTGTAAATCAAGATACATGCTTCTGATTTAGTATATGCTTTATTGCCTTTATTAAAAATCTCCCTTTTGGTTCACTCTTTTCTTCTTGTAGAGGACAAAAATATTACTTAAGTATGGGAGATATTTGAGTTCACTTTGCGGAAAGTAATCTTTTTTTTTAAGATTTTATTTATTTGACAGAGAGAGACACAGAGAGAAAGGGCACACAGCAGAAGGAGTGGGAGAGGGAGAAGCAGGCTCCCTGAAGAGCAGGACACCCAATCTGGGCTCAATCCCAGGACCCTGGGATTATGATCTGAGCCAAAGGCAGATGCTTAACAACTGAGCCACCCACACGTCCTGGTACATATTCTTTTTAAAGAACAAATCAACTAATGTCCACTAGAGGGGACAAGGATTTTGAAATGTTTTATTTTCAATAATTACATAGAGAAATGAGTTTTCCTTGAAAAGAATGAAGAACTTAAGAAATACATGAAATCCTAAATGCACATTCTTGTTTGTTTGTTTGTTTGTTTGAGAGGGGGAGAGAGAGAGAAGAAGGAAAAGGGGGAAGGGAGGGACAGAGAGGGTATCATAAGCAGGCCCCATGCCCAGCATGGAGCCCCAATTCAGGGCTCCATCTCACAAAGCTGAGATCATGACCTGAGCCAAAATCAAGTCAGATGCTTAACTGACTAAGCCACCCAAGTGCCCCTAATGTACGTTCTTAATCTCTAATATCAACTCTGAAAGAAACTGATGGCTCCTGAGAAAGTGAACATAACCCAACAAAACTATTAAGCACAACTATATTCTGAAAGGTAAGCTTTGAAACTGGCCATCAATTGAGTTAATAGGCTCTGTGTGTGTGTGTGTATGTGTGTGTGTGTGTGTGTGTGTGTGTGTGTTTTGTTTAACTGTGTTATAAGAGATCACAGAAGAATAGCATACCAGTTAATTCATATAATAAGCATCACCAAGTCATTACTCAATGTTTAGTAATAGAGGCCCCTACTGGTAACATGGTGAGGAAGCTGCTGAGCTGGTATGAGAGAAAACATGTTAAAAAAAAAAAGGGGGGGGGAAGCCTGGGTGGCTCAGTTGGTTAAGCGGCTGCCTTCGGCTCAGGTCATGATCCCAGCATCCTGGGATCGAGTCTCGCATGGGGCTCCTTGCTTGGCAGGGAGCCTGCTTCTCCCTCTGCCTCTGCCTGCCTCTCTGTCTGCCTGTGCTCGCTCTGACAAATAAATAAATAAATAAATCTAAAAAAAAAAAAAAGGGTGGGGGCCTGGGTGGCTAAATGGGTTAAAGCCTCTGCCTTAGGCCTGGGATCAAGCCCCATGTCAGGTTCTCTGCTCAGCGGGGAGCCTGCTTCCTCCTTTCTCTCTGCCTACTTGTGATCTGTTTGTCAAATAAATAAAAATAAAATCTTAAAAAAAAGTATTTTATCTTCCAGTGTTTCAATTTAATTTATAGTTTGGCAGCCATCTCTTGCCCAGTTAACTAGCTTCTAGTGGTAGTCTTTCTGAAGTTGCCTATATATTCTACTGTGAAAAGTAGTCTTTTTTTTTTTTTAATTTGGTCAGTTTTTTATTTTAATAAACATATAATGTATTTTTAGCCCCAGGGGTACAGGTGTGTGAATTGCCAGGTTTACACACTTCACATCACTCACCACAGCACACACACTCACCCCAATGTCCATAACCCACCACCCTCTCCCTCCCCCCTCCCCCCAGCACCCCTCAGTTTGTTCTAAGAGATTAAGAGTCTCTTATGGTTTGTCTCTCTCCAGATCCCATCTTATTTCATTTATTCTTTTCCACCCCCCAAGCCCCCCACATTGCATCTCTACTTCCTCATATCAGATGTAAACAATTATTTTAAGAAAAATCCTTTAAATACATTGTTCCCAAATACAAGATTGTTTTTTAAGTATTCATGTCATGTATATTGTAAGCTACTAGATAGTGAAAAGCAGACAGATATGTTCTTCATATTAGTCAAGGAACAATTGCTCTCAAAAGTCAAAATATAGTTTAAAAAATTAAGGTAGAACTTCCAGTTTCCAGTCTGTCATATAAAGAGCTTGGAAATTGTTACTCCATCCTAACAATAAGTAAAAAAACTAAAGAAACTAAAAAATCAAAAAGATTTCTTAATTTGTGAGAGCAGTCAGGTCACAGGACAAACCACTGTCCCCCAAAACTGAAGAGACAGCCAGGCAGATTCAGAGAAACACAAATTAACTGAAGCAGAACCCTCCATGGGAACACGTATGGGGTAGGGGAACCTGAACTATAACTGATGAATTCCTGGAGGCTCAGTGTGGACAAATCTAAGATTTAAAAACTCTAGAGGGGCCTAATTATAGGAGATCCACACACTTTTTTGAGTTTTACTCCCAGAAGCTCAATCAGGTCCCCACATTGAAGATCAGAGAAAAATTCCATCCCCTTTGTCTTCCAGGAGGAGGAGAGGAAAAGAAGACAATCTGAAATCCACTAGAGCATTTTGTTCTTTATAAGGCCTGCCCTCAAGAGAAACTATTTTATCAGAGATGAACCTTATGAGGCTTTATAAGAGCCTTAATGACATGGGGGAAAAGAAAATACTCAACTCCAGCTCCCTCTAACTTTCTATGTAAAGGAAGAAACACACTATCCACCTCCCCATCCATGCTGCAGACATCCCGTCCTGCCTAAAGTGAGGGGGAATTGACATTCACTTGTGAAGTTAACAGTCTAGGGGCCCAGTATCACTAAAAGACCAAGACCTATTCAAAGAACTATATAACACTTCCCCTCCTCCAACATCTTACCAACACATTAGTAATGGGACCTATTCATCGTCCTTTTTTTTTTGCCCAGCAGATTATGTTTAGCTATTGAGTAAAAATTACAAAGCATATTAAAAGGCAAAACAAAGCAAAATCAAAAACAAAGCAAAAATTAAAAGAGCTACAGTTTGAAATAATTGAGCAAACACTACAATCAGACTCAGATGTGACAAGAATGTTGGAATTACCAGACAGGGAAATTTTGAAAACTGGGAATAATCTGCTATAGCTTCTAACTGAAAAAAGGACAATACAGACCTGTACCCCTGGGGCAAATAACACATTATATATGTTAATTAAAAAAAGAATAAAAAAATTGTAAGAAAATATATGAAGCTAGAAGGTAGAATATATGGGAATAAATAGTGAGTGGTAGATGTGCTTGGAAGGACAAGTAGAACTTCTTTTCCAGTTGCTTCTATTTTCTCAATAAAACCAGAAGTAAGGTCATCATGTAGGAATGAAGAGGAGATAAAATGTTTTGGGGATCTGAGGGAATTTAAACTACTAGACTTCTCTGTCTCCTGTTCTATGCTGTTTATCTTTAAATGCATAAACAATACTGTTTTATGTCATCTAAAATGTCTACATGGATCTTGTCAGCAAGTTTAAAAAAGATATGGGCATTACTTCTCAAATAATTAAATATTTATAAATTGCTATTTAAAATTTTTAAGTTAGATTGACAAGGTTCAAGACTTCTGTCCTATCAACATTGAAATATTTTTAGAGAATGACTAAAGGTATTGGTGCTAACGGCTTCAAAAACCAATTTTGTGCCTTCTTTTTTATTTCACATTTTCCTACAGAATGACATAGTTTTCTCCATTGTAAAGGGAAAAATAAAAGTAGAATGTAACTTAGAATGTTTTGTGTGCCCTCCTGTAAAAAGAGAAAATATAACTCTCCCTTCTCACCAGTACAATGTAAGATGATAACAGCTATTATTGTACAGAAATAAATATTTTAGTTGTGAATGTGTTAATTTAAAGTGAATGAATTTAAACATATATTTAAAAGCCTTTGTTTCTTTGTCATTCAAAACTATTTTTTTTGTTTCATTTTTTGTTTTGGTTTCTTTGTGGTCATTCTTGATGTCCACCTGGGTCAAGGTAAAAGAAATAAATCAATGGGTAAACTGATAACTAGAGCCAAAGTCAGACTGTCTGCGTTCTGGTCTCAACTTGTAGGATACAGATTCCTTTAACATGATTTAATTCCATTGCCAGGCCCAGCCACTGATTGGAAAATAGGATACATACACTGTATTATTTCAACTTGATTTCATCTGGCAGCTCTGCTGTGCCCATCTTATTAACTAGAGAACTACTTAGCCATATAAATCTCAATAATGTCACTGGAAGACACACCCACTTTCTTTACTTCATTGCTTGATGGATAGGGAGTAATAGTGAGGATCATATGTATGATTCATAAACTAGGAAGCACTTAAAATAACTACAGTTCTATACCACATGAGCTTCCACACATTAGGTGAAGAGGCAAAAATAATACCTTGATGAAAGATGTCACACTTTTGAAGAAGCCATTGGAGATGGTGACAAAAATCTAATTAGGTATGAAACCTCAGCAAGTCTGTTAAGTGTCAGAACAAAAGGAGGCTTTCTAACCTGTGCCAGTTAGAAATGTATGTTCAGACTTTTCTTAATAAGCCATTGAAAGAAGGTAAGAATATAACTAGAAAGAGAAAATGGAATTCAAAGTAACTGGAAGAAAGAAGAAAAAAATCAACAACTCCTATTGATTCAACTTAATATCTCAATTTTCTTCTCTTTTGTGTTTATGAGATTACAATGGACGAAACTCTTACCCTTTATTCTGTCCCCTATAGTGTTGGCTTAAAGCAGCCTAAGACACAACTTACAGGGCTGGAGCCACAGTCATACAAAACAACTACCACAGCATCTACTTTTATGTTTATGTATTTTTATACATATACACATAAACACAGAGATACACACATATGATATCACATAACATATATATCATATGTATCTTCCTCTCATCAAAGCAATGCATTTCTATGAAAACACAGAATTGACAATGTAACAAATTACAATGAGAGCAATAATGAATAATGAAAAATTTTACCAGGAAGGGAAAACAGTGACAGTTCTATAGATATAACAACCTTTACTAAAATTATATTATAAAATTTGATATTTTAAAAAAGAAAACTATAAATTAACTCTGGTGTTGCAGGATAATGGCTGATCAGTAAAGTATCTATGTATTTTAGGAAAAACTAAGCCATTATTCCAGATAGAAAACAGTAAAACACATAATTCTTAAAAAGAAGAATAAAAAGAGTCTCAAGGTTAAGCTGAAAAAGTTTCCAAAATCATGAGTAATTATTAGTAATGATTAAGTTGAATAGGGCACCAAAAGTATGAGTGTTCAAATTTACATGAACAATACTCAGATTCAACTTAAAATAAGTTGGCTTTATTTTTTTTTTCTACCTGGTATTTGAGAACACAAAGAACTAATAATTTAGCTTAACTTAGAACTGTAAAAATATATTGCTAAAAGTGGCTTATGAAACTTTAAATATCACTCTTTTTGGTAGTGCATCTCTGGATAATGCACTACTTAACTAAACTTTCATTTGTACTTTTTTCAGTGGTGGACATCACAATTGCTGCTATCCATTCAAAGAGACACAATACTCTAATAATAATGGTTAACTTATAAACATAATTCAAGTACCTAAGCACTTCTAACCACAATTCCTGTTTTCTGCTTAGGAAATCTTAGTCAAGTATCTGACAATGACAAATTTGTTTATGTAACTGCCATTATCAAAGATGCTTGTGTTAAATATCTGATTAGTTACTTTGTGCTACTCCTACTCTTTTGATTATATATTGATTTATGTGAGATCTGATCCATGCCACTGTTGGATTTATCCTGCTTGATGAGAAAACATTCTCAAGATCAAAATGATACCTTCTCATGGTTTCTTTCCTTAGCAATCTCATTCTTAACTCCTTTCTCTTTTTCTACATTTAAGTGGTAGTGACAAGTCATCTATATTCTTGCTTCCAAAATCTCCATGCTTTGTTTGTGTTTTATTTAAAGGAAGGACTATAAAAAATAAATAAATAAAAATAAAGGAAGGACTGTAATGAAAAATAATAGAGAATACTCCAAAACAATATTCAAGAAATTATTTTAAAATACAGATACATCAGCTGGCATTTTTTAAAATGTTTTGTATTGGTCTCTTCTCCTCTTGTGCCATAAGAAAAAAACACATATAATATTGATATAAGGGTGCTATATGGAAAAGCAACATGGAAACTCAGTCCAACTTGCTTACAGTGACAGATAACCATTAAAAAATGCTGCTGGAAGGGAGAAGGATGGAACAATGGGGTAACTGGGTGATGGACATTAAGGAGGGCATGTGATGTAATGAGTGCTGACTCTCAGTCCTCATAAGACAGATGAATCGCTGACTTCTACCTCTGAAACCAATAATACATTATATGTTAATGGAATTTAAATTTTAAAAAAAGTTTAAAAAATGCTGCCTTTAGAGAGTCAATGACTGAATATTTTATCATGAATTAAAAACCAAAAATATGGCTTATGTGTCTTTATAAAGTAAAGCCATAAAGAAGAAATGTAAGAACTCCTAAGATAGCTAGACAAAAAAAAGGAAGAGGTAAAACTTGAGTCATCCAAATTTGAGGAAGAAGAAACATTCCAAAAACATGGAAATAAAGACAAATAACAAACATGGAAAAGTCAAATAGAGATAAAGCCATTAAAGACATCAGAAGAGTAAACTAAATGAAGTAGGAACTGAAAAAAAATATTGAGAAAATTATAGAGAAAGCAGGCAAAGGATATCCAATACCCACAAATAGTAGTCCCTAGAAAATAAAAACTTACTTGAAACTATTATTTGACAATGAAACTAATTTAATATTAAAGATGCAATTCAAATGGATATTATTTTTGTGAACAATTTACATATCAAATATATTTATATACCGAATTTCTATAACAAAATATTATACCAAGAGCCATGAGGGGAAAAATGATTGAAACTATGAACAAATGAACCTCAAGTAAACAGAATCTTTCTATCTTCCCTCATTCTTAAAAAATGAGGGAATTTTATAATAGGATAAGAGGATGGTATTGGTTGAATTAATAAAAATTGTGAGGGAAAGCAAAAAGATGGTAGTGGGTAGAGTAAATTTTCTGATTGCATTATAATACTTGAGTGTCAAACCATAACTTTAAATGAGAACGAAAGTAGTAGAAGAATAAGCATATTTAGCAGTACAAAGTTTATCACAAAATGATCACATTATTGGTCAATGTTATATATTACAAATAGAAGGTTGGGTTAGAGGAGAAGAAATGTGCTAATTTTGGCCACTGACTCTCACAGTGAATTAAGAAAATATAGGATTAAAGAACCTTATAAGAGTAATTAGTACAACAAAAATGGATGCTCTCCCAAATATTGAAATAACACATATGCAAATAGCAAAGAAATCAGACATTTAAAATACTATGAAGAGACAAAATACATTGTAAGAGAACTGAACCAAGTATACGTCATTTAAAAAATAAATAGCTAAACCTCTTATTAACAGAAAATGATTTTCATCTTACATTAAACCCCAAAGCAAAATCTAACTGTAGTTCACTTACAGGAAATAAATCTAATTCAAAGTATATGGAAGTGTGAAATTAAAGACAAAAGTAAAATGTGTACAACAAAATTATACCAGCAAAGTAGAAACCAAAATCAAACGCAGAGCATTGAATAAAACAAAGAAGACCACTTCAGAATGTTAAAGGATTTAATTCATAAAATGAAGATATAACAGTTGTGAATATTCATGCACAAATTATCCTAGCAGCAACAATCATAAATCAGAAATTGAATGAGATGTAAGGAGAATTCTGGAAAACATATTATAGAGACAAATTTATCTTTCTCAGCTCATGACTAATCCAATGGTAAAACAAACAAAACCCTAACATCTTGTAAAACATAAATGATACCATTAATAAGGTAAACACAATTGATATATATGTATATATATATATGTATATATAAAATATCTATTTTATTTATACATTATTCATTACAGTTCTTGGTCAAATAAAATTTGTCAATGGAAAGGGTTTAAATTTTGCATACTACTTATTATTTTACTTAACTTTTTGAATCCTTTTTCTCCAGATTGCATCACTTATTTTTCAACATTTTTTGTTTTCTTGAATCCTATTCTTCCTTTAAGTCCTTCCACCCTAATTTATATGTAATTAAGGTATAGCTGGGCTTTGGCTATAACTTTCCAGTGATCATCCAGCAGAGTGATCATACAGAGTAATGCCAGAATAATCTTGCCAATGTGTAATATTTGTATGGCTTTTCCCTGTAATAACCTTTGAAACCACCTTATTTCTAACTAAATTAAGTAAGGTTTCTCTACCTCTTGCAAGTTTCTCCAAAATTTATGATGAAACCCCATGTAAAACTATCCTTATTATATTCTCTTGTATTTATTTTACCCTTGTCTAGTATATTGTTGCTTTCTGAATGCTGCACTCATTTTCTAGGCTTCATGATTCCCCTTTATGAAAGAATTCCTTTACTTCAAATCCCCCCCTTTTCTTTTCCCTGCTATTTCACCTAACATTAGGCATTTGTTTCACAATCATTGCAAAGCTGGAAGTTCTTGAGAGCCCTACATATGTGTTCTTCATATTTGTATAATAGGACATAATGTGATTCTATTAGGTATTTAAGTGTGGGTAATATTTTGGGAAGAGTTGAATTCTGTGAATTACTTCCTATGCTATAAGTTGCATTCAGAGTCTGAGTCTCCCATCTTTATCTTTTCTTGTTTTATATTTTTAAGGAACTTTTAGGCAAAGAAGAGACTGCTTATACTCTAGATGACAGAATACTGTGGCTTTTATAAGGCTTTCATTGATATGGAAGCAAGTGAGAAAAGTAAATAGGTTTGAAAGAGATTTAGGATTCAACATTGACATACATTAGTTGTAGATGAGATCTGATACTTCAGTCCTCAATCATTTTCCAGCCATTGTCTAATTTCTCTGCTGTGCTTTGGACACAATATTGTTTAGAGAGATAGTTCTCCTGAATTTCATTTTCTCACCTCCTTCTTACTTAACAGTGTATTCCATTTTAGCTGTCACCAAAATAACCAATGGCCACATTGTAAAATTCAATGAATATTGAGTTTGACACTTTTGGTCACACTGTTGTTCTTAAAACATCTGTGGTGATGATGAATACCAATTCAAAAATTTATATGCATAATTATGTAACTTTGTTTTCTATTAATGGCATCTTTAGTTGCTTTCTGGAGCTCATTTCAGCATACCAGTGAATAATATAACCACTGTTATCCTTCATGAGGGTTTTTATACCCTTGAATTGTGAATGTGTGCTCTCATGTAATCACAAGGCATTTGGGGGATTTGATGTCCTAACTGTTCCTTAATAACAATCCACATGGGTTGTTTCTCTTTTTTTTTTTTTTTTAAAGATTTTATTCATTTATTTTTCAGAGAGAGTGAGCACAGGCAGACAGAGAGGCAGGCAGAGGCAGAGGGAGAAGCAGGCTCCCCGCCGAGCAAAGAGCCTGATGCGGACCCGATCCTAGGACGCTGGGATCACGACCCAAGCGGAAGGCAGCCGCCCAACCAACTGAGCCACCCCGGCGTCCCCACATGGGTTGTTTCTGTGATGGACTTAGTCCATGTTCACAGGGCTCTCTCAAGTCTAGTGTCTCTCTGATTTTTCTGAGTTGTAAGACTGTTGAAGCTCTCACATGACTGGTTGCAATATGTACCAGGGATCTTATTATCTTTGATACTGCTATGAAAGATCTTGGGAACTCTCTTTTCCAATTTATTTCTATTTTCCTTTCCCTTTTTAACTCTTGCAAACCTATGGGGGGGAAAATTGAAGATTAGTGGAAAATAGCTCCTCCTATTTTTTCTTTTTTTTTTTAATATTTTATTTATTTATTGTACAAAGAGAGAGACCACAAGTAGGCAGAGCAACAGACAGACAGGGAGAGAAGCAGGTCCCCTGCTGCGCAGAGAGCCCGATGTGGGGCTCTATCCCAGGACCCTGGGATCATGACCTGAGCTGAAGGCAGAGGCTTAACCCACTGAACCACCCAGGTGCCCCTAGCTCCTCCTATTTTCAAGGAATTCAGTCTATGCCCATAGATCCCCAACTCTGACCTCCTTTGGTACCTGGCCCCACTTTCATTCATTTCCTCCAAAAAAATGTTTTGGCATTTAAAAGACAAAAGACAGAATGTTTGCTATAAATTTCTGATTTCCATCTGCTTCATACCTGTAAGCATAGCATTAAATATATGTTTGAATTGGGGGGAAAAAAAGGAAGAATGAGAAATAGAGGTAAAAATTTAAAAAATGAATTTTTGGTATTTTACCACATTTTTTTCCCTAGCTATCTTGTGTTCTCAGAAAGGTTTGTTAATGTTTCTTTATGTGATTCTTTGCTCCTTTATGTGCATGGGATCATTTTTACTAGAGTTCTCAGGTTAAGGCACACTTTTTAAAAAAAATATTTTTTTTTAAAGATTTTTATTTATTTATTTACTTGGCAGAGAGAGATCATAAGTAGGCAGAGGGGCAGGCAGAGGTGGGGGGAAGCAGGCTCCCTGCCTAGTGGAGAGCCTGATGCGGGGATCAATCCAAGGACCCTGGGATCATGACCTGAGCCGAAGGCAGAGGCTTTAATCCACTGAGCCACCCAGGCACCCCTAAGGCACACTGTTGTAATCATGTCATATCCTTCCTGTTTTGCTTTATTTATATCATGTATTATATTTTATTTATTTTCTTCTTCCTTCATCAACTATACACATTATATATTAATGCATGTCTTCCAAATTTATTTTCAATACACGCATAACACTGTGTATGTATATTTTTATGTGTATATATAGATATATACAGGTATATACATTCATATATGCATACAAGAAAAACACAAGATATTGAAATGCTCTTTAAAAGAGATGCAAGATTGGGGCACCTGGGTGACTTAGTCAATTAAGCATCTGCGTCTTGATTTCAGTTTAGGTCATCATCCTAGGGTTGTGAGATTGAGCCTAGCATTGGCTCCACAAGGGGTGTGGAACCTACTTAAGATTCTCTCTCTTCCTCTCTTTCTAAAAAAATAATATGAATACAAGAATTCACATTCCCAGCAGAAACACTTTCTCATGTTAATTCTCATGTTATAAAGATGCCCCCTCCCCGAAGGTCCCTATGGTATTCAAACACTAATCTAGGTACTGCTGTGATGTGACTTTTCAGATAAAATTAAGGTTGCTAACAATTGGTTTTAAAGAAGGGAAATTATCCTGGATTTTCTGGACAAGGCTAATGTTATCATATGAACTCTCAATAGCAGCAGAAGGCAATCATTTGAGGCTGAGAGGTAGGAGGTAGAGGAAAGAGGAGGCAGAAGTGAAGTCGTAAGAGATTCAGAGTATAAGAAGGTTTCCACCTGTTATTGCTGGCTTTGAAGATAGAAGAAGGAAATCAGGAGCCAAGAAATCCATGTGGCCTCTTGAAGCTGAAAGTAGCCCCCTGGTTGACAGCCAGGAAGGAAAGAGGGACCTCAGTTGCTCATTCACAAATAACTGACCTCAGCCAATAATCTGAATGAGCTTGAAGACATATGTCTACCATCGTGTCCCTATAAAATCCCAACCTGCTAACACCTCGATTTTTTGGCCTGTGAAACCCAGAGCAGAAAAGCCAGTTGAGCCAACCCCAAGTTTTGACTGACGTAACTGTGAGATGGTATATGTTGCTTTAAGCTATGAAGATTGTGGTATTTTATTATGAGAGCAATAAAATGCCATTCCAAGTAATAGCCCATTATTATTTTGTTTTAAAATATTTTATTTATTTATTTGAGAGAGAGAGAAAGAAAGTGAGAGAGAGAGAGCATGAAAGGAAAGAGGTCAGCAGGAGAAGCAGGAGAAGCTCCCTGCTGAGCAGGGAGCCTGATGTGGGACTTGATCCCGGGACTCCGGGATCATGACCTGAGCCGAAGGCAGTCGCTTAACCAACTGAACCACCCAGGCTCTTCTTATTATTACTTTTAATTTGTATTCCATTTCTGAGGTTGTGAATAAATTCAAATTATTACACATTCATGTTTAATCTCCATAAATGACTGGTTCATATATATTGCCAATTGGGGTTTCCTCCTTTATCATACACATTTGTAAAACTTTCTTATGTCTTTATTTTTGTATATTTTTCAGCAACTAGAAATACTAAAAATAGTCTTTCACCTATCTGCTAATTTTGTCTATTGTGTCCTTCACTTAACAGAATTAAGTTTTATGAAGTCAAATCTACCATTTATTCCTTTAAAATTTGTGCTTTTAGATTCTTCTTTAAAAAAAAAAAACTATGTATCAGTCCATTGTTATGAGGAAATAGTCTTATATTATGTACATTGGTATTAGTTTCACTTTTTACATTAAGACTTTAAACTACCCAAAGTGTCTTGCTTATGGTGTGACATTGCAGTCGCTTTTCACTGTAAACATAAGCCAATTCACTTGAACACATTTATTAAATAATCTGTCATACTTTGTAATATTAATATAGTAGTGGTTCTCAATCTTAGCATGCATCAGAATCACCAGCTATGGCTCAATCAGAAAAGTGGGGCTTTGTCACAGGAACTTGACCTTACATAGTTGTAGAAGCCGGTTAAGCAGCTTGGAAGCCTAGTGTCTCTGTGTCTGATGTTGAAGCTTGAAGTCCACAGAGCAGGTGATTGGAAATAAAGTTTATGTAAAGTAAAAGAGACTGAGAACAAACTAGATCCCCCAAGCACAAACTGAAGATCACAGGAAGGTGGTGAAACCCTAACAAGTCTTGTTGCCTTTCACCATGATGGAGTGGGTACTAAAATTACACACACACCTTGGCTGGAGTTGAAGTGGTAGGATGATCCAGGGAAGGGTAAGGGAGAGCTGCTGCAGACCCACATACTGCTTCAGGCCAGTGAGGTGAGCCAGCGGGTAAGTCATGAGAGGTATGAGCTACAAAACAGCTGCTGCTCCAGTTCCACCCTACATATCTCATACAAAAATCCCTGTTTTGGTGCTCCCTAATCACATACGTATAGAAAAGAGTATTCTGGGAAATTACTTCAACCAAGTGAAGTTCACACCTTACAAAGACACTACAGCTTGTTTCATGGAGATTGCTGGAGTACAACATCAAAATTTCTGATTGGCCAGATTGGGGTGAGACATAAGTATTTACCTACACAACAAATTCTCCAGAGATACTGCTGCCCTGGAAACTACATATTGAGAATTATTATAGAATTAGGATATGTATATAACTATTTTAACAAGTTCCAGGTCTGCTGATAATCCAGTATTTTAATTAATATATCTAAGTAATATATCTTGTTATTCTTTTATAAAACTGTCTTATGCACCCATAGACTATATATGCTTACCTATATTTTAGAATCATTAGGTGAACTTTTGCTGAATTTTTAAAATTAGAATGTATTGATACTAAAGATGTATCTCTCTGTCCATGTCTTTTAATTGTTTTAATAGACTTTATATTGCTTTTCAATAATGGTCTTATAGATTATATTTGTTATATAATTCTTAAAAAATAGGTATTATTTATTTATTTATTTATTTATTACGAACATGCAAGCCGGGGGAGGAGCAGGGAGAGAATTTCAAGTAGACTCCCTGCTGAGTGTGGACCCAGCGAGGGAAGGGCTTGCTTTCACAACTGTGAGATCATGACCTCAGCTGGCCGCAAGAGTCAGCTGCTCAATCTACTGAGCCACACAGGCTTCCCTGTTATGTAATTTCTATTGCTCTTGAGAATACCATTTCTTATATTTTCTAGTATTTATTTTTCTAATAATGGATGCTGATTTTTTTTCATGTTTGTCTTGTATTTGTCAGGTTGGTTATTTTATCATTCTAATAGTTTTATATATTTTTCATTTTAGCTCATTTGCTAATAAAACTAATTTCACATTGTGGTTTTAATTTGTATTTCCTAAATAGTTGAAATCCTTTTCATACATTTTCCAGCCATATAGATAGCCTCTTTAAAGCTATCATTTTAGGTCATTTGACCACTTTGTTTTATTGTCTGTTTTTGTTTTTTTGTTTTTTTTTTTCCTTGTTGATTTGTAAGTCTCTACATGTAATGTTCTTTTTTAGATGCTTATCTGCAATTAACTCTCTTGCTTTGTGCTTCTCTTGCTTTTCACTCTTTTAGTAAAGTCTTATTATGTTTATTTAATTCTTAATCTTAACCCAATGTATAATTTTTGCCTTTTATTATTACCACTTTTCTGCCCTATTTAATATATCTTTGCCTGTCTTGGGTTTATGAAGATGCTCTGTTTTTCTTTAAAGCACTTTTTGGAGCTTTTGTTTTAAATGGGTGTCAGAGTTGGGGGTTTATAAATGTTCAGGCATCACATTTCATTAGGACCAAAGTTGTAATAAATTGAAATGAAAGATTTTTCTCATGTTATACTGTGATAAACACTACTTCATATGATATATTGCCATTTTTTAACATGCAAGTGACCTCAGTTATTTTTTTTTAAAGATTTTATTTATCTATTTGACAGAGATAGAGAACACAAGTAGGCAGAGAGGCAGACGGGGGTGCGGGGAAGCAGTCTCCCTGCTGAGCAGAGAGCCCGATGCAGGGCTTGATCCCAGGACCCTGGGATCATGACCTGAGCTGAAGGCAGAGGCTTAACCCACTGAGCCACCTAGGCACCCCATCCTCAGTTATTTTATTTAGACTTTTTTACACTTATGTCCATATTTGAAGTTGTAAATTCAGTTTCTTGTATTCTACTTTTCAGGTTTTGTTATCAAGATTATACTTACTTCATATAATTTTGTCAGCACTTTTCTTTCTGTTTTTATTTCTAGGAAGTGTGGAATAGAATTATCTATTCTTAAATGTTTGGTACAATTTGACTAAACTGCCTGGACATGGGCTTCTCACGGGTAGTTTAAAAAACTGCCATGCCAGTTATTTATTTATTTTTTATTTCTATTTATGATTTACATTTCATCTTGGACCAATTTTGTAATATATTTTTCTACTTTATCAGAATTTGGATTTTTAAACATATTAGGATGGTGTTTGTTAAATAATTTCAATACTTTAATGATCATTTTTTTCTCTTTTCTATCTTTTGCTTATTGTGTTATTTTTATTTTAGTTTTATTTCTGATTAGTCTTTTCAGAAATTACTTTATCTTAGTTTTTCAGCAACTAATTATACCAGCTTCTTTTTCTTTCTTCTTTTATCTTCTCATTGATTCCACATCTTTTGTTATCATTTCATCTCATTTGTTCTTTGGGGTTCCATGGTTATTTTCTTTGTCTGGACCCAATAGGGCATTAAATTTTGCAAACACATTTTTCTGTATCCATTGAAATGATCTTATTACTTTTTTTTTCTTTTATTCTGTTAATGTGCTGAATTATACAGACTGATTTTCATATATTGCACCAACATGTTTTTTTTTGCCTCAAAAAGTTCTAGGGATGCCTGGGTGGCTCAGTCAGTTAAGCATCCGCCTTTGGCTCAGGTCATGATCCCAGGGTCCTGGGATTGAGTTCCACATTGGACTCCCTGCTTGGCAGGGAGTCTGCTTCTCCCTCTCCCTCTACCTGCTGCTCCCCCTGCTTGTGCCCTCTCTTTGACAAATAAATAAATAAAATATTTTTTTAAAAAGCTCTAAGCAAAACTATATATGTGTACACATAATATTTTTGTTCAAAGGCCTAGATGAAATATGACTGTCAAAATATTGATCATTGGAGACTTGGGTTCATGGCAGTATGTTATACTTTCTTCTATCTGCATATAACTGAAAACCAATCCAGCAGATAATATTGTATACTTGAAATATCAATCATCCTCTTTCACAATAAGCCTGTTTCATCCTCATGGAACTAACAGATAAACTGTTCTCAGTGTTTAAAAGGAAACAGCAAGCCCAAAATGGAGTCCCTTAGGCTAAACCTCACCAAGACTTAATAAGTAACGAATTGCACCTTCAGCTTCTCTCATACATGTGACCTCTAACCAGCCAAACTGGAATTTCCCAGTTAGCACTAGAAAGTATGTGCTTTCTGAAAGACCCTTTCTATTCCCCTTAGGAGGCTGATGCCTAAAACAATGCATTCACTGCTAATAATTTCCTTTTCTCTCACTCCCTCTCTGCTATAAAAACATTTCCTTTTCTGCACCTCAATGGAGCTCCTCTCAATTTATTAGATGGGATGCTGCTCAATTCATGAATCTTTAATAAAACCAATCAGGTCTTTAAAATTTACTCAGCTGATTTTTTGTTATGTAACAATGGTGGCAAGGATTTAAGTTATACTTCTGTTCCAACTTGAGAGCAGCAGCAAAAAAGCATGAATCCCTTTCATAGTACCATACCTTAAAGCACCAGGCAATACCTTGGTGTCTAGTTGTTTAAAGTGGAAAGCTGACATTATAAATAGGACATTAGTTTATTACTTGTGAAACAAAAACATTTTAGATCTGGATAAATTTTGCATTCAAGTCTGTAGACATATTTTATCAACCTCTCAATTCCTTGTTATTGTTTTTCATTGGCTTTCAATCAATATTTATTTTTTCCTCACCAAAGTAAAGGGTGCTATCACTTCATATTTGCTTCTGAACAATCTGAACAATGCATTTCTCTTCTTAGTCAATACTTCACAAAGCTTTAATCAAGTCAATCAAGTTTTAGCTTCTTGTACTAATTATTCCAACCTAGATTAATCTATCTATTACTATAGGCATAAACTCACTAAAATAGACTGACAGTATTTTTTAAGTCCTCCCTCCTATCTTTCCATCTTCTTATGTATTTTGGCAGCAAAAAAATATTGTTAAATTTGATTCATATAAACGTAAGTGGAGGGGCACCTGGGTGGCTTAGTGGGTTAAAACCTCTGCCTTTGACTCAGGTCATGATCTCAGAGTCCTGGGATTGAGCCCCACATTGGGCTTTCTGCTCAGCGGAGAGACTGCTTCCTCCTCTCTCACTCTCTCTGCCTGCCTCTCTGCCTACTTGTGATCTCTGTCTGTCAAATAAATAAATAAAATATTTTTAAAAATGTAAGTATAATGCAAAACCAATGTAACATGCATTTAAAGACCCCAAATTTGATGTTTATACCATATCTTAAAAACCATATTAATGATCTTAATGTCATAGATATTTAAAAGCTATGTTCACTATATTGTACACCTGAAACTAATATTCTACTGTATGTTAACTAACTAGAATTTAAATAAAAACTTAAAAAGATAAATAAAAGCTGTGTACATATTTATGTAAATCAAAACTCTGAAAAAACATCTAAATTTAACTTTAGATTTATATAATGCAGACTAAGAAATTGTAGCATTACCAACTTTAAGTGAGGATATTTTTCTTATAGATATTTATTATAAGAGTAAATTTAATATATTGCTTTAAGTAATCTATTTGTTGGAGTAAATAAACTTCAACTAATTAAAATGTCAAACTATACTCTTGACAGGTCAATTTAAAATGGAAACAGTGAAGATTATCTTCTTTTTCTCAATAAAATAAATAATTACACTTCCTTTGTAGGTGGCTTTGCGATTGCATTGGAGCAGTCAACATAACATATGGCTCACAGAACACCTGCCAGCAAAAATATATTTATAGAAGCAGTAAACTAATGAATACCTTAAAGAGCCCTATGACTTTTGACACATTATGCTGTCCCATCAAATAAGACTTATATTACTTTCCTAGGGAAAACATTTCTTTACCAGCATATAATCATTGATTTAACCTAGAAAGATAATCTTGTTTCTTTAAAAACTACAAACAATGCTCTGGGAAACAGAAGATTATAATACTGAAAAGATCCCTTTCCACTATGTTATTGTACATGTTATTTCCAAAATGTTGGATATAAACCCAGAAATATACATCCAAAAGCGTATACCTCTCTTTGGGCTGTCTTTTATTGCCAATGTATCCCTGTAGCTCTGATTTTCAGTGTATGTGCTTCATATCATTCAAGTAGAGATATTATTCATTATGCATTATTATCATTCAGGAGAGATATTGAATGTCATTGACTAAATCCTTTATTTTTCAGATTTCTTCATATGTTTGGATTAACATCCTCAGCTTCTGCTTCATTCAAATACCCTTCACAAAAATAATGTTTTCATATAATTTGTATCTCTCCTAAAGTTACATGTGTCCCTATCAGTCCTGGTGATCAGTTTGTTTGATAAATCACACATCTAGTTAGTCTTCCTCACAGATTTTTTTTTATAGACTGCTTTATCTTTTCCCCATTTAAAATAAGTTCTTTATTTGGCATTTGAGCAAAGACATTTTCAAAAGAAAAACTTGGAGAATGACTGGACTGCTTTTTTCAAGTCTTAAAATTCACTGCTCTATTTGGATTTGCACATAATTGCATTTATTTTTATGGCCAGAATCATTTGCAAAACTATCAACGTTTTATGAAAAAGAGGTTCTACCACTTACCAAATTCAATAATATTCAGGGATGATGAGCAGACATTATTTCCACATTATTTAATAGCATACTTTAGTCTGATATCACCACATATGTTCTCAAAACAATTGCGAATAATAAGAGGCAACAAAGCAAGTGTGACATTTTTATCAGGGTATTTGAAACAAAAATTGCCACAACATTATACTACATAGGTTCATTACAGTAATTCTTACAACTATATGCAGTAGGAACAACACCCTCTCACATCCCAGATAACTGTGGTGAATAGAATGTGGCAGAAGAATTTGCCTCAGCAAAAACAGTATACAGATTAATTAATCACTTTTCCCTATAAGCCAGCATTTGAAGAATTCAGAACATGGTTATTAGGATAATTAAAATTACTGCAAATCCAAGCAAAATTATTAAATACAGTAACCATTTTTCAATAAATTCATATTTAGTATTTTAGGAAAATTTTTCTAAATGCAGTTGTGTTCAAAGATGTCATATCTTCAGTTTAAAATATGCAAATTATTCATGAATATAAATCAAGCATATTGTAATTGTTAGCCTGCAAATATGTTCAATTTATTTTATTCACAAAACCCTCAAAAATAGATTTTCAAAAATATTTTTCCTGTGTATCAGAGGTAACTTCTGTCTCTTTTTGTTGCATTTACTGGGTCTCGCTAAAGCAACTTTACACTTAGCCCTTGGTTGGTTAATAATCACCTTTAGACTTTTATTTTCTTTTGCTAAAACATCTATTGCCCCTAACAATAATCACCTAATTCTACAATCCCTATATAATATCTTCCCCCCATAATTCTGGAGTCTGATATATTTCACCTCCAAGGCACATTCACTTTTACTAGTATGCCATCTCAACATAACACCTTTAAAACTTCTAACGACTGCATTGCTATTTTGCCATGCAACCAGGAGGTAATTCAGCTTCAAAACCCCATTTTACAGTGTGCTTCCTCAGACCACTGCTGGCACCAGCTATCATAGGTCTGGTTCCCCGGAAACCAAACTGTGAGAGGGAGATTTGTGTCCATGAAGTTTAATGATGAAGGAATTCAGAAACAACATCTGTAATGAAGTCACAGAAGCAGAAAAGGCAAGGGAGGAATTGCATAAAGACCTCATTTGATCCCACAGAGATTTCTGAAGCTAAGAGGTCCCTTCAGGATTGTTGCAACCAAGGCAAACAGGAGGAATCTCTGTACTCTTGCATGGATCAGTCATTAAATGTGGGCTGCCTCCCTGTAGGTGGTGCATCTTAGGGAGAAGCAGATTCTTTGAGCTATGTCCTAGGGAGAGACATAGCAGTAGGCTATCGGTAGACAACATTCCTGGAAGGTGGGGGTAATGAGTGCCTCCTGAAGAGGCAATCTGGTAGTGCTCTATAACATGCATTACAGAGGTTTTTAACTAAAATATGTGCTCCAATATGTTTTTCTGTTATTTAGCCTACAAATTATCCACATTGCTGCTAATTTCTAGATGATATGTTTGTGAAAAGTAAGCCATCTCTGGTTGGAAGTGGTACTGTGTTCTACTTTTTAAGTTAGGAATATTTCATGGATGTTACTGGTCCTGAAATGAGAGTATACTTAATTGGGTCCTCAATTTATTGCTAAAGAACGAAGTAGAATTTTCTTTAGTCTTTCTTTCTTGTTTACTTTTTTATCATTAGAATCTTCCTCTCACATCTTCCACGAAAATGCTCAATTTTATGCACATTCCCTAGCCAAGTTTCTTATTTTTTTGTTTGTTTGTTTTGTTTTGTTTTAAATCACTTAGGTCCCAGAAATGTGATGACTTAAGCAGATACTTACTTTTCATTTGCATGATATTATAAGGCCTATAATTTGAAGCAGCTTGTGCCCAGCATTTCAATATGTTAGAGAATGAATGTAGGACAAAATGCATCCCTCTGATAATCTAATGGCTCTTTAAAGGTTAGTACTTTACTTCTGCTAACTTCTCCCCATGTGCAACATCACTCATTATTCACTTCCATAATTGCTTAGATAACATGTCTAAGATTTACACTTACATATTTGTTGTAGAAGAGAGGCAATAATGAATTATAGTGCAGGGTGAAAAAGCCCTAATTACCTGGAAAGCTAACTGTGAACATTAGTGAAAAGCCGCACCTTCTTTCCATAGGAAAAGCACCATTTCTTTGATATAATGATGATAAATAAAAGTGGGAAAACTTAAAATTTTCTACAGAATATTGCTTGGATTCCATCACTTTTCTGCCAGAGCCCACAGCTTCCTATTCCCTGAATAAAGTTTTTCTCATGACTTCTAACATATAATTGACTGATATACCTATATTTCTGGGCAGTTAAATCTTTCAAATCTATGTGTTTTCATGAGTATTTTAACAAGATGGTATGGATATCAGAAATCAGTTATTATAAAATATATTGGAAGCTTCCATATCCTTTTAAAAATGCTCAAAAAAAAGAAAATGTTTAAAATGAGAGAAAAATAAAATGTTGATTTATAAAATAAAGTTCATAAAAATAGTACCTTTTGAATGAACTGTAACCGACTGTTTATTTGACAATAATTAAATACTTACCTCAGTTAAAAATGCAACAATTGACAATATCTTTACCATTTACCTCTAAACAAAGCCACAAAAGAATAGCATAAAATGATAGCTTTAAACAGTCTTCAAAACCAGTCATCTGATCTAGATGTAAGACCTCTCCTCTATGGTACAATTTATAAGGATATTGTGCATCTGGGATGGGATTTTTATACTCACAGAGATAGATAACATGGATGTGCATGTTAATATATGCATCTATAAAGATGGATAATATTAATGTATATGTTAATACAAATATATATATTAACTCACTATTTAAAGGGCTTATGGTGATTATTTTTTCTAATGAACATAAATTATAAGTTCTTTACAGGATATTTCTTTTTTTTTAAAGAGTTTCTTTTTTTTTAAGATTTTATTTATTTATTTAGAGAGAAAGTGTGGGGTGAGGAGACAGAGTGGGAGAGAGAGAGAATTCCAAGGAGATTCCCCACTGAGCCTGAGGCAGGGCTCTATCCCAGGACCCCAAGATCATGATCTGGGCAGAAATCAAGAGTCCCATGCTTAACCAATTGAGCCCCAACAGGATATTTCATTTATCCAAATTCATTTGCTTTAAAAGAGAAGTTTTGATGTTTTCATGTTATTTGCATGGCATGGGACTGGAGAAAAATCACTTCATTTTAGGAAATGACAATAATATTCATTATTATTAAATAAATACAATGATTAGTATAATTATTAATATTTTAATAGGGCTTAGATATGCCAGGCACCATTCTAAATGTTTTATATATATTTATTATATTTTATATGTATTAACTTATCTAAATTGTAATAGCTCCTTTATAGAAGTACAATAGCTCCTTGGAAAAAGTACTAATATTATCACCATATTGAAAGTGATGAAACTGAGGAATAGAAGTTAAATATTTCCCAATGTATAGAAGGTAGTAAATATTTATTGTACAATTAAAAGAAATATTGACTGATCTTTGTCCCTTCTCTCTGGGACAAAGCCTCTAAACCCTTGAAATTTCCAGAATGAAATGGAATGAAATTTCCAGAAATTTCCAGATTCATCTTTGTTATTCACAGTGGGTTCCCAGGGACCATACTTGACAGTTTATGCTAAAAACCTAGCCTATAGTGAGTCCCTAGATAGTTTATACTAATGAGATCAGTTAGGAAGAGTTAAGTTTACCTCAGGCCATGCATCTATTTTGATGGTATCATTTCATTGGATAAAGAACAATGTATAAAGACCACAGAATATGTTTATCTGTCTAAAAAACAAACAAACAAACTAAATACCTCATAAAGTTTCTATTTTTGAAGAAATTTGAAAGAGCTTATATTCTAAGTATATATTCCCAAATATACATAGTGCTACTTTAGACATCATGCTTTTTCAGCATACAAGTTTATCTTCAAAGACTTCAGAAGAAAACAACTGAAAAGTAGCAACAAGACTACAAGACTATAATTGAGGACCTACTATTTTTCATGGTTAGCTCTAGAAATTCTGGAAATATCTATCTTCATACAGAAATATGTCATAAGCAGAAGAGTCTCTTGTCTTTTCCTTTCATGAAGAAAAAAGAAAAATAAACAAACTAAACCAAAATCAAACAAACAAACAAAAATCTTTGAGAAATATCACTATCCTTTAAGCACTGTTCTGCATTTTTGTTCCACATGGGAAATGCTAGATAATACTTAATTGTTTATAATGTATATACAGGGACGCCTGGGTGGCTTGGTTGGTTAAGCAGCTGCCTTCGGCCTCAGGTCATGATCCCAGCGTCCTGGGATCCAGTCCCACATCGGGCTCCTTGCTCGGCAGGGAGCCTGCTTCTCCCTCTGCCTCTGCCTGCTGCTCTGTCTGCCTCTGCTCGCTCGCCCGCTCTCTCTCTCTGACAAATAAATAAATAAAATCTTAAAAAAAAATAATAATGTATATACATAAATTAAGCCAGGAGAATTGCATTGGGCTAGCTCTTTTTTTAAAAAAGGGATTTACTGTTTACCACAATTTAGCCATTACTGCAGATTTAATATGCTTCCTCATATATCATAAGTCCAATAAGACTGCAGTACTTTAAAAAAGAATCCTTAAGTTATATTTATATATGGCATGCCCTCAATGTTCTCTTTACTGAATTTTTGCCATGTTTATTCAAATGTCTCTAGAAAAAATTAAAATAAAGAAAGATGTATAGCAAACAAGAAGAAAAGGTGACAAGGAAGGATATATACAAGATACATCTATTATTAAAGTGGGTGTTTACATCCACTCAAGGGAATAATAAAGCTGTAACAAATACATGAAAACATTCAGTCAACTTACAAAGACTTGAGATGAGTTTTTATCCTAATAGCATTGTTTCACTCTTATCAAAATTAATTCAGGATAAGAATCCATATGAATCAATAGTAGGTACCCAACCTGAAATGAAGTGATTGCTTTAAATGATTTCCAATACATCATATCTTATTATATTAGGATATGACAGGTTATGCTGTGCTTCACTGAGTTACATAATATCATTTTGAATATAACTCCAAGTCTATCTAATATAAGATGATGAATCAGGAAATAAAATGACAAGGACTCATTTACTTCTAGGTCTTAAATTAGATTTTTCTGTCCACACAAAAGGAAGCAAGGAAACTAAAATGGCTTCTGGGAGGGCTATCTCATTCATGTCAATGAGCAATCATCAACTACTGTTTCTAGTTCACTATGGGCAGAAATGTCTGATGTCTCTGTAAGAACTAGCATAAATGACACTGCTTCTATGGGAACAGCATATATGTGGCTTTCTACTGGTTTGATGTGAGTGTGATACTGTCAGAAGCATTCTGTCAAATTTGGGGAATCAGAATATTTCATTAAACAATAGTTATATAATCTGAAAATACCACGAAGACCTGTTGTGATCTCATTATAATATATATTAAATAGGAAATAAACTTAATGGATATGCATAAGAAGAATCTAATAATCATAACATAACTGAACAGAATGTGGTTTGGTATATATTCTGCAATATAAACACAGGAAACAGAAAACTGGAAAAAAATACTTTTTTTTTTTTTTTAATAAGGAGAGATGAACATGTTTTATCTAGTCTAAAACTCACTCTGGTCTCAAACTGTATTCCAACATAGTAAGAGTAAAAAATCTCATCACTAGAAAAGTGTTCATTTTAATTGGTTAGGTAGGAAGGGAGGTAATCTTAATGTTAAGATGTTATAGATAATTTAATGTGAAAGGTGTGTCAGTGGATTACTGGTGCTGAAATGTTAATAGGCTTAATATAAGTGAAAGAAATGTGGTATTTAATAAATGCAGATAAAAAGAAGTTGGATTCAACATATGCCAATTTAGATAATCCTCTCTATTTCTCAGATATGCCTTTCCATGTTGCTCACTAATTATATATCAAGGATTTAGTGATCTACAAATGTAAAGAAAACAGATCTCATTTAGACATCAATTGAAGTTACTTGGAGAGACAGGAGACCATGATAATGAAATACACCATTCTTATATTATTCTCTACTTAATTTATAAGGTAAACTATAAGGCAGAAATAACTCTGAACGTTAGATGACCAAATTTTCATCTGTTGGCACAAGCTGAAAAAGACTAAATAGGGACACCTGGGTGGCTCAGTCAGTTAAGTGTCTGCCTTTAGCTGGGGTCATGATCCTGGGGTCCTGAGATTGAGCCCTGCATCAGGCTCCCTGTTCAGTGGAGTCTGCTTCTCCCTCTTCCTCTCGCCTGATTAGGTTCTCTCTCTCTCTTTCTCTGTGTCAGATAAATAAATTAATTTTTAAAAAAAGACTAAATAAACAAACTCAATTATTTGCCATGGTCTTTATGCTACAAAGTTGAATATATACATCTAACAACTTTGCTACTGTGTCAGAAAAAACAACAAATAGTTTTATATACTTTCCATGAAAAAAGATACCTATAGGTTATAATCACAAAAATGTGTTTGAAGAATATTTAAGGAAGGGGCACCTGGGTGGCTCAGTGGGTTAAATCCTCTGCCTTCAGCTTAGGTCATGATACCAGGGTCCTGGGATCGAGCCCCACATCATCGGGCTCTCTGCTCAGCAGGGTGCCTGCTTTCTCCTCTTTCTGTGCCTGCCTCTCTGCCTACTTGTGATCTCTGTCAAATAAATAAATAAAATCTTTTAAAATTTTTTAAAAAAGAATACTTAAGGAGAAACAAAGGATGTTTACAATAAAAAAACCGAGATTAAGGTGCACCTCCTATAATAGTGGGTAATATACCCATTTATCTCTTCTACTTGGAATATGCTAGTTTGGTTGATAAGTAATGAAATAGTTGATATTTAATTATGTTCCATTAGCCAGATAAATCAATACTGTTTTCAGTATATAAAATAATTTTACTTTCAGTGTTCTGGCTGTACTTCAAGACATATGATAACATTTTATCCAGTAAAAGTCCTGCTGTGATTTCAAACTAGTAGGTGCTGAAATATAATTGGCAAAGAAATTTACATTGTACAACCTAAGGATAACTTCACTTGAGAGGTGGTTAAGGCAAATATCCTGTCATCTGCAAAGTATCACCTGATACCTGATTCTTTTAGATGAAACACTGGAAAATTTAAAAGCTTATTGTAGATATCTTAACAAAATTGATGTTTAGCTATAATGCAGGATTAGGTGGTTGAAAACAAAAGCAACAAAGAGCCCAGCTCTCTAAAATGTATTATCATATGTATTATGCTAAGTGAAATAAGACAGAGAAAGACAAAAACAATATGATTTCACTTACATGTGGAATCTAAAGAAAAAAAAAAACAAATTAACGAACAAAAAGCAGAAACAGACACATAAATACAGAAAACTGATGGTAGCTAGGGGGTTGGGGGGAGATGGGGGATGGGAAAATAGGTGAAGGGGATTAACAGGTACAAACTTGTTTTAAAATAAGTAAGTCATGGAGATGAAGAGTACAGCATAAGGAATATAGTCAATAGTACCGTAATAACATTGTATAGTGATGGATGGTAACTACACTTAATGTGGTGAGCATATTCTAATGTATAGAATTGTGGAATCACTGTTGTGCCCCTGAAACTAAGATAACATTATATGTCAACTATACTTATAAAATAAATTACCTTTAAGTGAAAAAAATTTTTGTTAAATTTCCTTTTCCTTCTCATTCATTGTATCTTATCTCAAAGGTGTGCTAAGTTGCTACATTACCAGGAGTTAGATTTTCTTGCATTTTTTTAAGTTGCATTAAGTTTTGAAAAGGATAGGAGCATCTGTTTTGTTGATTCAAGGGATTTCATCCATCATCCATGTGAAAGCATCAGGGATATATTACTGATTTCCAGAAGATATATACTCCATGTTGAAAATCTTAGATGTAACACCTAGATTCTCTGCCTACCTTTTTTACTCTATGCCTTCTGCACGGAAGTACAGTTCTTCTTTGCATCAGCTTAGCAAGGACAATTAGCCATGACAAGAGGAAATTTGCTTGTTATTGTGCCTTGAATTTTGTTTTCTTCTGCGATTTTAGCCTTGGTTTAGTTTGGTTTTATTTACTAATTATGCAAGAAGATTTCATTTTTCTCCTGGTCTTGCTCACGTATGCTCATTTGTCTTATTTCCTCCTCATCTTCCCTCTCTTCTCCTCCCTTCCCATGTCTCCTCTCCTCTTTTCCCTCTCTCACCCTTCCTTTGTTTGTTGTCCTCTTTTCCCACTCTCTTGACTATTAATGACCCCTAACAAAAGAGCTCTTAATTAGTTATTTAATTAGTTGACTTATTCATTTATAATGTTAAGGAGACTGGGATCTCAACATTTGATAAGCCATAGTACTTATGTGTAAGGCGTCAAAACAAATGTATTTTTTACAATACTTTATTGATTAATTTATTTATTTGAGAGAGAGAGCGATAGCTTTCAGGCAAGTGGGGGAGGAGCAGAGGGAGAGGGAGAAAATGAGTCTTAAGCAGGATCTGTGCTGAGCATGGAGCCTCACTGGGGCTTGATCTCACAACCCTGAGATCATGACCTGAGTCAAAATCAAGAGTCAGATCCTTAATCAACTAAGCCACCCAGGTGCCCTTTAAAACAAATCTTTTGGGTTATTTTCCAGGGACTGTTCGTTGTGCCTTTATAAAGAGGCACACAGACTAAACATTATCAAACTGACTAGAAAATTTTTAAAAAAATGAGAATAAAAATAAACACAAGTTTCACTGCAAGCTAACCAAAATCCCTCATTTTTAAAATGAGAATAAAAGAGCACCTGGGTGGCTCAGTTGATTAAACGTCTACCTTCAGCTCAGGTCATGAACCCAGGACCCTGGGATCAAGCTCTGCATTAGCTCCCTGCTTAGCAGGGAGTCTGCTTCTCACTCTCACTCTCCCTCTACCCCTTCACCCTGCTCCTGGGCGCTCTCTCTCTCTCTCTCTCTCAAATAAATAAATAAAATCTTAAAAAAAAAATGAGAATAAGGAAAAATTTACAAAGCATCAATGTGAACCAAAATAAAACTATATATTCTAAACTACTACAGAAACAAAATAACATCTCTACCTGAAAACAATGTTTCTTTATGAACACTTGCTAAAAATGTTCTACTCAATTTGACAGAATTATTGATTGAATACTAAAATCCAGTGGTGGTTTTCTGCTCAATAAAATGATTTTATTTATAAGTTCATATTAGAAATAAATTTCACAGTATAAAATCCATATTTCAATATTCAACATATATGCTAATATATTACATATACACATATATACGTACATGCATATGTAGGTGTCTATCCAAATTAATTTAATGAAAAGTTGTGAACCAAGATATAATAATACAGAATAGAAGTTTACAGAGTAGGGACACCTGGGTGGCTCAGTTGATTAAGCAGCTGCCTTCGGCTCAGGTCATGATCCCAGCGTCCTGGGATCGAGTCCCACATCGGGCTCCTTGCTCGGCGGGGAGCCTGTTTCTCCCTCTGCCTCTGCCTGACACTCTGTCTGCCTGTGCTCGCTCGCTCTCTCTCTGACAAATTAAAAAAAAAAAAATTAAAAAAAAAAGAAGTTTACAGAGTAATTATATAAAATGGGATAGAACAATTAATAAACAACATAAAATATTCTTATTTCTATAAGTATCACAACTTCTTTGCATATGTACTATTCAAAAAGTGGTAGCAAATCAAAGTAGTTATTTGAAGATTTTTTAAGAAAAAGAAATCTCAAATTATTTTATATTAATAAGGAAATTGTCAAATCAATGGAAGTTTCCATTCTCATAGTTATGTATTCCTGGAACATGGGGTTTTTAAAACAGTAAGTACTCTTAGTCAGAATACTTGGATTCAAATATCATGAGTTTTGTTTTGATCAAAGACAAAAAAGATGGAAAAGATCTAAATAGATATTAGTGTTAGTACAAAGAAGTTATTCCTGCCCAATTCACAAGATAAATAAGAAACACAGCTCTAGAACACAGGGCAGATAAGTATTCATATATATGTTCATATTCACATATTCATATACATATATACATTGTTTTTTTATTTTATTTTATTTTATTTCTGGAGAGAGAATGAGAAAATACACGTGGGGGTTAGGGGACAGAGGGAGAGGGAGAGAGAGAATCTTAAGCAGCCTCCATGCCCAGTGTGGAGCCTGACATGGCACTCAATCTCCTGACCCTGAGATCATGACAGTAGCTGAAATCAAGAGTCAAATGCTTAACCAAATGAGCCACCTAGGCATCCCTATAAATACACCAGTTTAAAGTCGACTGCTGTCTCTAAAATTAGGAGTTCCTTTTTTCAAATGTTTGACTTTAACTGACAAATAAGTGATGCATGCACTTAATAATTTCTATTATCATTTTGTGTTAAATCCCAAAGTAGTCTTGAAATAAGAGCAGATAGCGCTATAAAAATCAGAAATGCCAGGGTCTATATTCATCCTCTGCTACTCCAGCTAGTTAAATTTTGTGATCCTAATGATCATTCAATTATACATTTAAAAAGAACTTATACAAAACTATATGCCATAGAATTTCATGTATATCATAATTAATAGCAGTGAGATGGACAGGTAAACAATCACACAATCAACTGTGGATGCTATGAAACTTCTACATACTAGGACATACCGTATGGAAAACAAAATGTTGGAAACAAGGGCACATTTTCTCTTTACCTGAAGGGCTGCTGCAAAAAAGAAAAAAGAAAAATGACCTGGTCCCAATCCCTTTGTAAACAGGCAAATTACAGCCCATCTGATAATCACATATGTGTGGTACTAGGTAATAGAATCCTTAGATTTGAAATGCTTTGCCTGTTCAAGACTGCTTGTGGAGCATAAACTTGTTATTTTAGGATCTATTATGAAACAACTTGAGAAATGTAATATAAACTATATAATTAGGAAGGTATAACTTTTAGGTGTTTCATGAACAAAACAGTTTCCTTTTGTGTAAATGATGACCTACCTGCATCATTTAGGGATCACAAATGTTAAAACCAAACTAGAAAACATCCTAATACAGCAAGAAACAATCTGGGGAATGTGTGGGAAGTCCTATACTTTACCATGATTATTCTCCTATGTTTCAAATTTACTGTAAGTTTTGAAACTTTGAAATATTAGTAAACTTTGTTATTAGCTAAGAGTTCCAATTTTTGTGACATTTAACTATCCCAGGTTGCCAGTTATCTGAGTTTGGCGATCTGGTTTGAAAGAAAGGATTGTAATATTTGTTTTGAAGCTGGTTGAGCAAAGCAATTACTCTGTATTTACATAGATTGTATATCCTGGGGTATTGTAATGGATGGTTTAATGGAGATTACAGAACTTAATACTCCAAGTCCATCTACTTCTTGGCACTATCACTGTAGTGTAAATAGTGTATATACCTAAGAGATAAGCAAATCTTATGTGTAAATAGGTACACATCAGTTACTTAGGAAGAAGAGAGGAGTCTGGATTGATAGTCATTTTTCATTTCCTGTGCCATTTTTATTAGTTTACTAGGTTACCAGGTGGGCGAATAAAAGATATGCAACAAATAAATGACATATATGGATTTATACTTTAGGTGAATATATATTGACCTTGATGTAGAGAACAAACTGGAAAAGAACATAAGCAGAGGCCAGAGACTGAATTTATGTATGCATAGCAGTGAGAGGTACAGAGATATTATGACAGATTGGCAAACAATCCTATGTCAGGATTATGGATAAGTTAAGTAAGGTTCAGAATGGACATATTTACCTGTATTCCATAAAAAATATTTGTTAAAAGAGAGAAAGGAGTTATAAGAAGAGTCTTAGAATACCATAATTTTTCCCCCGCCCCACCCCTCCCTCTCCTTCTCCTATATCCATTGGTTTAGAGAATGGGAGGAGGGTTAGGATATCTGTCCTATGGAGCTAGTCTATGTGAATCCTCCTAAAAATTATAAATAATGCACGTGACCGCTTCACATCAAACTTCTCTATAGCTGCAAAGTGGACATTACCAACAACCGAACTCTTCGAGGAGCTCTTCTAAAGCTATACCAATCCCTTAATCTCTTAGCAAGTGCCTGAAATTGCAAGCATGTGGGAGAGACTGAAGCATAAGGAAAGGACACATCATCCTGAAAAGCCAGAGGAAATTCATATCAAGAGTACAATTTCAAAAACAGAAAACTTAGTATAAATAAGAGGTGGAGGGTGGGGAAAGGGGAGGGCTCACAGGGGTTTCAATAATCTAATAGTCTTTGGAAGTACAGAGAGTAGTAACAAAGAATAGACCACTCCCTGCTCTACCTATGGACAGAGAGATGCACACACAGAGAACTGGACTTTTGGGGCTCTTCTCTCCCAGGACCGACATGCTGGGGACAGGGAGTGAGATAACGCTGATGCATAGTAAAAAAACAAACAACAACAACAAAAAACAACAACAACAACAACAAAAAAAAAAACAACAGTCATTTTTCTTGGCAGTGAAAGAGGATAAGCTGAGGCCACATTGCTACTGCATATATCCAGTGTCTGTCTGGGCCCATCTGGGCCCGTCTGGGGATCTCTGTTCACTCCTTAAATTTGTGCACAGAGATGGGGGGTACTCTAGCAGTTCATGGGCATTGTCAGTTTTGTTAATACATTGATCACGAAGTCAACCGGTAGGATCAGGGATAGGGAGCTGAGCACGAGGTGGGGGACCCCGACATTCATGGTCTCACACCACTGTGCTGCCTGACAGGTTACCTGATTGGAAAGTGATGCCCTCTATCCCCGACTTGCTGGGTGACCCAGGCAGCCCCTTCAAGTGTGTTCTTGGTCTTGCCCATCAGCCATTCCTCTTTAAATAGCTTGACGGTGTCCTTCTTGGTTCCCTAAGGGAGAACCCCACCAGCAGGGAGATGGACTCTGTGAAAGCGGTGAACTGATTGAAGTCTTGGCAAGTAATCTAGTTGCCCTTATAGATGATATAAATAAGCAAAAGACAAGAAGACTTCTTTGAAAATTAGAGCTGACACCATAAGGAGAAATGCTAGAATGAGAAGTCTACCTGACTCTCAGAGAGATGATGATTAAGAGGTAATTCCCAGGTGCCTGGGTGGCTCAGTGGGTTAAGCTTCTGCCTTTGGCTCAGGTCATGGTCTCAGGGTCCTGGGATCGAGCCCTGCATCGGGCTCTCTGCTCAGTGGGGACCCTGCTTCCTCCTCTCTCTCCATCTGCCCCTCTGCCTACTTGTGACCTCTGTCTGTCAAATAAATAAATAAAACCTTTATAAAAAAAAGAGATAATTCCCTTCAGAGATTATAAAGAAGATATAAAGAAAAGTCACGGAAATAAGAAAGGACTATAAGAAAACTCAAATTTCATGAGTAATATGTCCATGCTAAAGACAAGAATATCCTAACTAACATAAAATGTAAGAGTAAACATTTTACTCATATTGGGGAGGAAAAAATGAAGTAATCAAAATTATGAAAGAGGTAATAAATACAAATAATATCCACCTGTACTGGTAAATACTCAAAGATAGTAGGACATTGTCAGCAATATTTTCAAAGTTAATAACTCAAAATTTTAAAATAATTATGGAAAATATTGTGAAAACTTGTTTTTAGAAAACAAGATATTTTTTGAAGTAGTATTTGACCTGACTCTTATACTAAATTACAAATCCAGGAATGAAATGGTATGGCGAAAAAAAAAAACTGATACCTGTCCAAAATTAGTAAGTGACATGAATTAACAATAATCTAAAGAATCATTTTACATTGAGAAGTGAGGTTTAATTTAATTACCAAAAAATGAACATATAGTAAAAAACCCTATGTAATGGTTAGCCAAGGTAATATATTAACCAAACTATTCCAATGGTCCAGTGATTAAAATAACTGAAGTCAAATTCTTTTACATTCCTTGCTATGTAGAGAGGGATTAGAACACTCTAATTAAAACATATAGGTAAAGACAGGGTTTTTTAATACAGAAAAAATGGATTAAAAGCACATGGTTTACCTCTCAGGTCTGTCAAATAGTAAAGCAAATAAACCAATGATAATGTATAAAAAATAGAAAATAAAACAAAAGCAAAAATGTATGAACATAGAAGTGGTAAACATAAAGGTATTAGGAATATTGTTAACATACATGAATATATGTGAAATTTTATCATTATTAATAATTTTTAGATTCTGCAATTGTATAGTACTCAAAATTCTAGAGCAAAGTAAATAATAATATAAGATATATTATATAATATATAATAAGATATAATAATGATGACAATGTTGATCATTATATAATTATAATTATATAATTATATATTTTATATAATTATATAATTATAATTATATAAATTATATAAATTATATAAATTATATAAATTATATATATATATATAAATTATATAAATTATATAAATTATATAATTATATAATTATAATTATATAATTATAATAATGATGACAATGTTGATCATTATAATTTCCCTAAACATTTTTAAAAGCACACCTACTATATACATACACATGCACATAGATATGGAAAAGAAAATGCAAAGAAAAGAAAAATAAGTCAGGTATAGATGTGTAACGAGTGAAGGGGCATTTTTTTATTTATATTAATTGATGCTTTAGAGAAAGAATTGTATGGTGGAAAACAGAAGTAGATAGAAAAGCCAGTGATTCAATTTGCCCTTTAAAAGCCTAATAAGGCCTCAATGGAACAGAAAGTTTTCTAGAGCATAGACACTGAATTGTAAAGAATTCTAATGAATCAGAACTTCTCTATCTCAAGAATATATAGAGGTTTCTCACTCTGGGGAGTAGAAAATCTGAGGTCCCTGAGAACATGTTAGTGAGAATGGTGGCAGAACTGTCACAGTTTTCTTGAATCTAAGAAAAAGGAACATCTCTATCACTTCCTGGGGTGGATTGGTTGTTTTATCAACATTTTGTGAGAGAAATAATTTTTTCACTGTAAAGGACCCTTAAATCCACAGAATTTTCTGACCCCCAGTTAAAACCAATCGAGTTAAAACCAATGATTTCAGTATGCCCAAGTATGGCAATGAAGAACCAGAATACTTTTTGAATTTATAGAAACTGCTGTTATGAACCAAGGTAACTCAGCAGCAATATGCTGGTATGCTATTATGATATGACAGTGACCTTCTAAGTAATGCCAATGTAGAAAACTACCTAACAAAAAGGAAAAGTCCAGTGTTCCTCACTCACCATCCTAATAAAGATGTGACATTCTATTAGTCCTCTTGGAAAACGGTGGAAAAGATCAATATTCATGGAGCCCAAAATTGATTTGGATTAAGTTTTGATATCTGAGAGGAATGGTGACTCATAAAACAAATTGAGTTTCCAAAAACTTAAAAAGAAAAAGAGTTCTCATTTTTGTATATTTGAATCTCTGAAATGAAATTTTGTATCACTGGCAACTATATAAAATATATGAATAATTGTGTATTTAATCATGTTATATCAAAATAAATGTAAATTATATTTATTAATGACATGATTATATACCTGTAAAATCAAAAACAATCATCAAAAATATGAATAAAATGGATGAATTTATAAGTACCCCAAATTTAAGCAGATTTTTATTTTTCAATAATACCAACATAGAAAACTTATTAAAATATTCATAAGAGCCTTGGGAAAAAAATTGTGACATACTTAAGAATTAGTTTAGCAAGAACATTGTCTGATCTAAAGAACATTTGAATAAACATAAAGATATAAGATGAGTCATAATTATAAAGATATAATTACTTCACAGACTAATATATATAATTGCAAAATTAAGAGTAATAAAATAAGAAATTCACAAAATTAATAGTGTTTTAGAAAGCTGGCCAAATACAAAATAAAAAGTATAAAACCATTATCATTCATATATAAAAAATAACCAGATAGAAATTGTAATTGAAAAACATCCATTTTAGTAGGAGCAACAAAATAGTATATTCAGAAAACAAGAGTGATAATTTTGCTTTCAGAGGGAAAGAATTATGAGGAAGATGATGATGGATTAGATTACAAAAAGAAGAGACTTCGTTTTTTCTTCATTGTACATGTAAATTGAAAATAAAATCAATCAGTCCATTTTCCAGTTACAAGTAAGGTAAGGTAGCTTGGGGAAGACTTCCATCTGGAAACGCTAGAAAATCTGAATAAACCAAGAAAAAATTATCTAGGTAAAACACCAGTCTAGAATTATATAACCAGCAAAATACATCCTTCAAAAAAGAAAGACCAAAAAAGGAAATGAAAAACATGGTAACTGGATGAATCAACCATAGTAGCTACAGTAATGCTAGATAAAGTAGAAAATTAATCTAGTAGGAATGTCCAGTAGGACATTCACAAAGTGAAATATAAGGCAAGGAAAAATACTACTGAAAAAAAAAGGGATGTGATTGATAATTTCATATGTCAACTTGACTGCATCATAGGGTGTCCAGATATCAAACTAAACATTATTTCTGGATGTGTCTGTGAGGGTATTTCTAGATGGAATTAGCATCTGAATTGGTGGACTCCATAAAGCAGTTTGTTCTCCCCAACATAGGTAGGTATCACTGAATCAAATTGGGGGCCTGCATAGAACAAACTGAAGGGGGAAATTTTTGTTTCCTGCCTGCATGTTTGAGTTGAGACATCTCATGTCATTGTCTCAGGTCCTCCAACTAGGATTTACATCAGCTCCCATGATTCTCAGGCCTTTAGCCTCAGACTGAATGATACCATTGGCTTTCTTGGATCCCACGCTTATAGATAGCAGATCATATGACTTCTTGGCCACCATAGTCATGTAAGTTAATTCCTTAAATTAATTAAATAAATATATAAATAAATACAAATAAATTATACTCAAATAAATAAATTCATTATATTAATTAAATATATATATGTTTGTATTTATAATATATTAGAGAATCATGACTAATACAAGGGCTATTTTACAATGATAGTGAACTTAATCCATCAGTAGGATTCTAGGTCAGTATTCATCCCGAAAACATAGCTTCAAAAATATATAAAGCAGGGCATCTGGGTGGCTCAGTGGGTTAAAGCCTCTGCCTTCAGCTCAGGTCATGATCTCAGGGTCCTGGCATCAAGCCCCACATCGGGCTCTCTGCTCAGCAGGGATCCTGCTTCCCCCTCTCTCTCTGCCTGCCTCTGCCTACTCTCCGTCAAATAAATAAATAAAATCTAAAATATGTATATATATATATATATATATATATATATATATATAAAGCAAAACTTAAAAAGAAAAATAAGCTACAGGGCACCTGGGTGGCTCAGTGGGTTAAAGCCTCTGCCTTCGGCTCAGGTCATGATCCCAGGGTCCTTGGATCAAGCCCTGCAGCGGGCTCTCTGCTCAGCAGGAAGACTGCTTCCTCCTCTCTCTCTGCCTGCCTCTCTGCCTGCTTGGGATCTCTATCTATCAAATAAATAAATAAAATCTTAAAAAAAAATAAAAATAAGCTAATTGACAACCATTTTGGAGACACTAATATCCCTCTCTCAAAAGTTGATCAAAAGAGTAAATTTAAAAATTATAAGGATATAAACATTCTGAATAACACATGAACAAAAAATGGAAATAACAAAGAAATAACATTTAAAAATACTAGAAGATGCCACACTGAAAAGCAATTAATTTGAAGTAATCATAGATTTAAAAAACTCATAGCAGAGATTATAACATATGTTGGAATGTTTGATAGTAACTATATAATACATTCAATTTTTGCTTCTGGCCAAATGGAGAGACATTTATCCTCCTGCGGGAAACAACTAAGAAACTGGGCAAACTATGTTAAACAGTAGTTTTTTGTTTTTTGTTTTTTAAGTTTTTTGTTTTAATTCTAGCATAGTTAACATTCAGTGTTATATTAGCTTCAGATATACAATAGTGATTTAACAGTTTTGTACTTTACTAGATGTTCATCATGGTAAGTGTACTCTTAATATCCTTCACCTATTTCACCTATCTCCTCACCCGTCTCCCCTCTGGTAACCATCAGTTTATTCTCTATTGTTAAGAGTTTGTTTCTTGCTTTTTTTTTTTTCTTTTTTAATAGTTTTGAAGATGCTGAACGTCAGGTGTAGTGTAAGCCTTGATTTTTCTCTTTTGTATTGAAAGTGTCTTACTTAGGTTTCGATTGCCAAGGTTTCCACTTTAAAGACAGTTATCTCAAATAAACACATTGCCATCCATATAACAGATAGAGTCAGGCAGAGTGCCCCCTTGATACTCCTTTGTTTAACAATTTTGGTTGATTTAGATAACTGACCATTTATGTACTTTTTTTTTCTCCCCTTTTCTTCCTGTGTTTCAGTTTCCACTCTTAATGTTTTAATTTCACCAATACAGAGTTGAACCCATGAACTCTAGGCCTTCCAATCACAACCCCATAAAAACAGAATCCCAGGCTAGCTCACTTGCTCTCTCTTTCCCACCAACCAACAACCTCATTCTGGGGTCTTATGCACGCCATGTGTGCTATGGGACTTGTGAGTAATAAACCTTGTTCCTTTCAGTTTCCTGATGGCTATAACTAAGGGAGGCTTACAATTATAATAAGAACCATAAGGGTCAGTCCAGCAATATTGGTCCCAAACTGGGAACGTAGGAGCCTGGTCCAGAGTGCTTTCTGGCACACCTAGCCAAGAGCAGAGCTGTCAATAAGCTGACACACAACAATTCAGGCAAGGAAGCAGAGTGATCTCTGAGAGACAGAAAGCAAATCTGGTATGTTCTAAGACTCCCCCAGCTCACTGTCTTGAAGAGGTTTTCACACTCTGAGGAAAGAGGAGGAATCTAGGCTGAGCTTGGCCAATTCCTTAAATAGAAGTAAAAGAGCTGAGTGTCTAAGGATAGCAAGACTCCTTGATGGCAAGACTTCACAAAGCAGAGTGCCAGAGAAGAGAGAACTGCATACACAGAGAAATCTGGAGATGTGCGGAGGATCCTACTGGAGTATTCAACAGCATACCATATACCTATTTGAGGAAACATTCTAAAGTAAGGAAAACTACCCCCAAAAAAGATGAGTGGGACCAGTGTTTGAAAAGTTCCAAGAGCCCAGAGATAGTACCTGTTTACTAATACAACTTTATAACTCACAAGACATTGAGTAGATTATTCAAAAGTGTCTTGCCTTTGTAATGGGGAATAATCACCTTAAGGAAGTGGTTGCTTTGGTTTGATAATGATGTGAAGCAACTGGATATTTCATACATTGCCGGTGCTGGTAAATTATAGTCACAGTGGAAAAGTCATAGGAAGTATCAACTAGAGCTGAACATGTGCTTGCCCTATGATTAAAAATTCCACATATAGATTAATACCTAGAAAGGAATGTGTGCTGATGTTTACCCCACAACATATAAAAGAATTTTGCAACAGTACTATTCATGATATTTGAAAACCAAAAATTACGTAAAAGTGCACAAACAGAAGAATGGATTGTTGTATTCATACACTGTATAATACTGAAATGAATATATTACAATTACCTACAACCACATGGGTGAATTTTACAAGTATATTTTGAACAAAAGAAAAAAGCCACAATAGATTACAAAATGTAGTTGTTGTTTACCTAAAGTTCAAACAGACAAAATCCTAATAATCCTACTAACTAATAATAGCTAATAATTCTTACATTGATGAGCTTAAAAAGGGTCAGAGAAGCCATGCCAAATTCTTTTGTTTAGATAACATCCTGGTGTGTTTCTTTTGCTAAAACTCATCTCTCTCATCACCGTACTAGAGTTTATCACATATTCAACTGCTGGATAGCAATATCTGTATGTGTAAAATCACACATAGCCTAAGAAATTCCAGAAATTAACTCATACATTTCTCCACTAACAAATTATCTCACTCATGCTCTATTTGAAGCCTGTATTCTATGCCTAGAGTATTTCACCTATAGGCAACTGTTGCAAGTAATTTTGAAAATAATCATTTATGCCCTGTGGTTTTCTCCCAGATGTCTCCCAAGTATAGCTATTCTTTTATTTATCCATAGTCCTTTTGCCTTAGCTCAAGACCTTATTATCTCTTAATTAGATTGATACAATAGTCTTTTGATTTATTAGCTTCTGATATTAGCCCTTTTCTATCATATTTATATGCTTTCTATCGATCGGTATGGTCTAAATTTCAGATTTGTATTTTCAGTTCAAAATGGCCAACCACAAATTTAAACTACTCTATCCACCCAAAGACAAACATATGAAAACACAAAAGGCCTGAGGATACGAAAGCCGCTAAAATAAAATCTGAAGAACTCCTGAACTATAGAAAGAAGATTTTGTCAGATTTAAGTTGAAGAAACATGCAAAGGTGCAGGCTAAGAATTGTTAATTGTAGCAATTCCTAGGTCAACCCTAGAAAGTCTTAAAATTAGTCAAAATCTCTCTTTCTCTCTTGAAGGAGATTCAACATCAGCAACAATTTATGTTCTCTAGGCTAATTGCAATTCACTATGGAAAGTAGGTACTTATCCTGCTGGGTAAGCAGAGCTAAAATGGGAAAGCAGAGCAAAAATGGGAAGCAGTTCTCAAAGGGTATAGAGAAAAACTAACAGGCCTTCCAAGTATGAAAACACTTTGTTTTGTTTGTTTAAGTAGACTCCATGCCCAGCATGGAGCCCAACATGGGTCCTGAACTTATGACCCTGAGATCAAGACCTGAGCTGATGAGCCCTGAGCATCGAGAGTCAGATGCTTGGCCTACTGAGCCACCCATGCACCCCCAAGGAGAAAAATATTTTAAACCACTTCATTTTTAGAATAAAGTCCTCTTTAATTTCTCAGATATTAACCCCCCAACCTACCTGTGGACAAGAAATTCTGCTAATTGATAACTCCTGATTTATTTTACTCGAATCCTTCTTGAGGATCCATACAGGATCCTAAAGAAAGTATGACTTGAAATTAAAATAATAATAATTATACCAATGCAGTAAAAACTATTGGGGATTGAATAGGGATTATTTGTTTCCATCATCAATGCCATCTCTTGTTTCTATTAATACACACAGGAAACAACTATGCACTCAGTTGAAACTATGAACTGTTATTTTCTGTGTAACTATTACATTATACTTAATACCTTTCTTGAGAAAAGGAGAATTGATGGATTTGTTATAGGTTGTGAGTCTGCATTGGGTGAATGGAGGTCTTTTGGATTCCCCACTAGAAGATTTAGGTGGAGATCTGAGCTCAAATAAAGATAGCCAGAAAGAAAGTAGCAAGCACAAATTAGTTTATTGAAGGAAAAATATACTCTCAAGGTGGGAGAGAGGGCAGGTTAGTCAAGGTGGAATGACCCTTTGGGTAGTTTTGAAATTGGATATTATTGGGTCTGTCTGGGCTGGGAGGAGCTGTGAAGTACAGTGAGGTAGTCTTTAATGGTGGCTGTTTCCAGTCATTTGGGAAATTCCTCCCACAGGTTGGGAGAAGGAATTTTTGGCCCTACAAAGTACCAGAAGGTCAAGGTAGCCTTTCTGCATTAGCCCAGCTGTATTAAAACACAAATGTATTATAATTAGTCTAGGGGGTTACCCTGGGGCAGAGGTGGTGGTGGACAGCATATGTTCTCCCCCTGTGTCTCTTGATCTGTCAGTCCCAAGTCTTGGAAGCTACAAGGTCAAGATGTTGAACACCTGGGCTTATCATATGTTGCTTTTTTAAATCACTTTCCTTGCCTCCAGCTCATGTCTGTATCATTCCCCCTCAAGAAGTTGGGACTCTGCCTGCAGGCATTCCTTCCAGTGCTCATGTGTAGTTTCTACCTAACAGATTCAACATTTTCTTGAGATATATTTAACGTTTTTGGGTGTCTTTAGACTAGTGCAGGAGAAGGGAAAAATTCCTTTTCCCCGCAAGGTTCTTCCATCTAGTTTAGGAATTAAATTGACCTGAGACACGTTAACAGGATAACAAACCAAAGTTTTATTACCAGTGCACCCAGACCTAATAGTGAAATCAATACCAAGAAATGATCAAGAAAGGCAGAATGGCTTTAATTATTTAAACGTAAGATATTTAAGCATAGTTTCATAATTACAAAAGAACTACAAAGAACTAGAATAATTTTTTTTCTCACAAAGATATGTTGGTCTTTTTTTCCTTCTTTTTTGTAAGTTTTTTATTTAATTCCAGTTTGTTAACATACATGTTATATTAATTTCAGGTGTACGATATACTAATTTAATACTTGCATACATCTCCCTGTGCTCATCACAACAAATGCACTCCTTAATCCTCATCACCTATTTAATCCATTCCCCCACCACCTCTGAAAGTAGGCAGTTTTTATGCATCTTAGACAAAGAAATAATAAATTTGTGAGGAATTGATATGATAAAGAAAACAGATCTTTGCTAGCTTTAATTAGTAAGGAATTCTAAGCAGAATTTGGGCTGAGGTAGTAGGTTAGTAAAAAGTAAAAAGGTTTGTTTCTACAGCTTTCTCAACTTTAAAGTCCTTATCTCTGGTAATAAGGATATCTGTACTTTTTTTTTTTAAGATTTTATTTATTTGACACACAACACAAGTAGGCAGAGAGGCAGGCAGAGAGAGAGAGGAAGGGTGCAGGCTCCCTGCTGAGCAGAGAGCCTGATGCAGGGCTTGATCCCAGGACCCTGGGATCATGACCTGAGCCGGAGGCAGAGGTTTTAACCCACTGAGCCGCCCAGGCACCCCAGGATATCTGTACTTCTTAGGACAGAGAGAGTACTTTCCATATGGGAGATGTGTTTCTTGCTTTCAGAGGGGCAGAGGAGAATCTGAATATCCCTGTTCCAGCTGTTTCCCAAGTAGCTTCAATTCAGAGTTATCCGTATGCTATTGTAGCACATTTTGGGGTGAACTGTTTTGAGCCCCTGTGCTAGAGAGGATGTTTTTAGTTCTCAAGTAGACAAGATGGGGGTTAGACATATATGAAATAAGCTTATATGATGATAGCAAAGTCATGGTTTTAAAGGTCAGTGAGTACTCATCAGTAAGTATTCAAGAAATTATTGCTGTTTTCTTGGGGGCAGGCACAGTCTTAACTCATGAGGACCATACAATTTATTTGGAGAATCAAGGCTAATATATGTGAAAGGGTGGACATATACTAAAGGACTATTTTGTAATACTAGCAACTAGTGCAATAGGAGTCAAATGTATACAATTTTCCCTTTATTCATCATTAAAGATAAGAATGGAGATTGGTCTTAAAAGATGACTATGATTAGAGCTTGGCAGATGTGGGAGAGAACCATGATTTCCTAGGAAGAATAATGAAGAAGTAAAGAGATATACATGTTAGGTAAAGTTCCAGAAATAAATATTTTAAATTTGTAGGCTGCCACATATAGCCTCAAGCATATATTTTCCTTCTCCCCCTTAATCATACAAAAATGTAAAAAAAGAAGGAAGGAAGGAAGGAAGGAAGGAAAAAGGAAGGAAGGAAGAAACGAAAAAGGAAGGAAGGAAGGAGGAAGAATGAAGGAAGGAAGGAAGGAAGAAAGAAAGAAAGAAAGAAAGAAAGAAAGAAAGAAAGAAAGAAAGAAAGAAAAAGAGAAAGAAAGAAAAAAGAGAAGTCACTTTTTTTGCTGTGGAACTGTTTATAAATAGTGTTTATAATAGAGTTTATAATAGTTTATAGTCAGTGTTTATAATAGTTTATAATAGTTTATAATAATCAGTATTTATAAATAGTCAACTGTTTATGAATAGTCAGATTTGGCCAATAGACCATAGTGTGTCAATCCCAAATTTAGAATGCCTGTGGAATTCTGCCTGACAGGATTGAGAGTTTAATACTGCACAATAATGGTAGAGAAGGTTGGAAGGAAAAGATTAAGTCATTATATTAAGCTATATTACTAAGAACATTGAAAGCCAGAATGAGGCATTGGATTTGAACTTTGATTTTATCCCCTAAATATAAGGTGAAAGTATTTATACTCCAATTAATTTCAGGTATCTTCTAGGTTAAGCCAAATTATTCTTCTCATTTGATCCTAGGAAGTCAAATGGAGGGTGTTTAATTAAATGGGAACATTAAATCAAGTTTTGCTTTATCTCTTATTGGGTAGAGCCAAAGCATTCCTTTTTGAAAATTTCTGTTTCTTCTGAAAGTACACCTTTTAATGAAATTCAATGACTGCTGGTGTTAATATGTTGACCTTGGATGTTCTGATGCACAAATTAAATGAAGACCATATGAGGTGGTTTTCTTTGGAGATGTTGTGTATTTTGTGCTTGTGATGTTAAGGGGACTGTTATTGAAACTCAAATCCTAAATTTTCTATTTGCTCACAGTTGGGGTATCCCTAGGTGCTGATAAGAGTTGTCACAACTCTCTGGTAAAATTTTAGAAGTTTCAAGAGTTTCTGAATCCTCACAACATTTTTTTTATCTATACTTGTGAATTCCCTAGGCAGTGACTTTCCTAGTATGATATGTGCGAATGAACATATGTGATACATAATCCATATTTTACACATGTGAAATTCTTTATTAACATCTGGATTCTTCATTCTGTTAAATCAATTTCTTATATGTTTAAATGTTATGGAAATATGGAGAAATGTAGAAAATAGAGATAATCTCAGAAAAAATTCTAGTAGTAAAACTTTCACAGAAATGAATAAATGATTTTATAATGATGATATGAGAAAAATATATAATAGTATATAGGATTGCCTAGGAAATTAAGTGAAACAGAGTAATGTGGGATCATGATTGATAAAAGGGAGAGAAAAATACTGTTAATTGACATCAAGTTATAATTTTTTAGTAAAATGTCTCAGTGAACTAATAAAAAATAATATTCAGACAAATTTAATTTCAAAGTGTCAGTCAGTAAGTATGAAAGTTTATAAATGGGGAATTAGAAATCAGAAAGCAGGCGGTTGATTGAACCAATTATAAATAAGGTTAAAGTTACTTAGACATGCATGTTTTAAATCTACAAAATTTAAGACTCTGTTAAAGAAAATTTGCTTACATATAAGTGTTAATCTTAGGCAAAAATTTTCCCTCAGATCCTAGACTCATCATTATTTTGTGAGTGCATGAGAGAAATGTAATCTGAGAAAGCTTTCTAGGCATTTATCAGAAATGTAATGTTTTATCCCTGAAATTGATTTATGGGTAAAATTGTAATGTTATACTTGTTTTATCATTTATCATATTATTATATATTATTATTTTCCACCTAAAAATTTTTCTATTTTTTAAAAGTTCATGATATGTAAAATGAATTTGAAAGTGGTAATTATGGAAATGAGAATGTCAGGATAATAAAAAGTTGATAAGATTAAAAGTGAGAAGCTAGGACATATTAAAATATTAATATATATTTTAATATGTATTAAAATATATATTTAATATATATTAAAATATCAGCAAAAAGTGTGGAAATTAAGTTCTCACTATATAAATATAGTTGAAATTTTTTTTATTTACAAAATTTCATAAGTGTGAAATAATAATTTTTTAAAAATTCATATAATTTTTATAGTCCAAACAGTTCACTTTTCTTCATACTAGTGAATCTTTATTACTCAGTCATTTGAATCATCTGAATGCAAAGGAAAAGCTCACTGAAGCGGGAATTAGGGAGTGTGGAAGCTGAGTACAACTTCCTCACCAGCACATTTCTTTGTAATATGATCATCTTTTTATTTTCTTAATTATTAATTAGCTAATATTTCTTTTACCACTCTACATGAAGAGCATGCTTACATTTTCTGGAATGCCAATCCATACTGTCTTGGAGGGGATGGACTCACAAATAAATAATTAAAATATGCCTTTATATTTTAATAGAAAAAGGTGCAGGTAAAGGAAAGACATCATTTATGAGAGTAAAGATAGGAGGAAATCATCAGAATGTTATCACTGAATAATGACATTTAGGTAGTCTTAAAAGAGTCATAGGATTTTGCCAGGGAGAAAAGATAGGTTGCCTATAATACTAAATATTTCTGTTTGAGGACAATGAATTGTGCTTCTAAAATCCAACTTTAGTGCAGATGTTTTATAAGTAAACAAAAATATATTTATATACATATATTTATATAGGCATATATATAAAAACATTCATAAACATATTTAAACATGTATATAAACATACATGTATATATATTTCCATTTGCATTCTGACTTGCTATGGCTTCCATGATCAATCAAAATTTCAGACATTTCATTATTCAGTGTATACATTTATTATGTTTAATTCTATCTACTGGAAATTGACAGTGTAGGGCAAAGTCCCTAAGCCCTTTCAGGTTTTTCATTGTAAAGAAATAGCTGAAAGAGTTTTAGATAATATAGGAAAACAATCCTTTTTTTATTATTTTTCTTTTAGATTCTAGTTAGAATTAAGAAGTTGAATCAGCAATCTCTCTTCCATCCCTACCATGCACAGACATAAATATTAAAGTGCAAAAGCAAAGATGAAATAAATAAAACTAAAACTAAATTTTAAAAGGTTGAATCTATGGATAAGTTTAACTCCACTCTCTTGATATCTAACATATAATGTGTACATTTATTCAAGATACTTTTTAATAAAAAATACCCTTTGTATATTGATTATCTGTGCAGTCCCCATTAATGTTTCTTCTCTGCAGAAATCACCCTATTTTGACCAGTGATTTCATTTTGATGTTACTTTTGATGGAAATTGTTTTTTTTTCACATCTTGAAAATAAACCATTTACCTTTCCAGAACAATTCTAGCAAACTCATTTAGTGGTGCCATCACCTAAATTTATTCCCTGATTTCTTCTGAATTTCATGAAGTGTTCATGTAGTTGACATGGTGAAGTTTCAATTCTAAGATCAGATTGGTGCTTGTATGACCTGAAAAGGTAAATAGGCATGTCTAGCCAGAGGGATATTAAAATACATTTAGCATAAATGACGAAGATTTTCTTTCTGTTCATACTTTTAAGACCTACTTCGTTATCTTTCACTTTTTCTTTGCTTCTAATTGTTAAAAATAAAAAGAGCAAGAAACTTACAAAATTTTGTTACCATGGTGATTAATATTTAGAGCTTATGAGAAACAAAACTCCATCCAACAAAAGAGAAGCAAAAGAAGAGGGAGGAAGGAGAATATAAAATAAATAAAATAATACAAAAGGAAATAAACATTATAACATTAAGAAGAAATTTAGCCAAAGATTTGTAAGTAGCACGACACTTTGGACACGAGAAAAATGACTTCTCTTTTACCACCTGTGTTAGGAAATAAACTTGTCTTTTCAATGAGATTGCTGCTTTATCAACTATTATACATTTGATGAATATATTTCTCAAATTGATGCCAAAATGCAATTTTGAACTTTTTAAAGTAAGACCTGCATATCACAGCGGGGGTGAGAGAAGAAGTCGTAGGTCAAAGGGGAAATTCCTTGTGATAGAATTTGTTTTTGCAAGTTATGCCAGTATCTACTAAACTACCAGTTTCACTCTCAATGAAGAGGACACAATAAAAGGATTTAGAAAAGGGCTTGGTAGCTATCCATAATCTGATGTAAAAACTACTATACAAAAAATCCTCCCCGTCATACCATGTATATTTTTTATTAAATTAAGCATAATAATATTTCTTGAAATAATAATTAAAAGCTGGACTAGTATCTTTATTAAATATTCAAGTAATTTATTTTTTCTATTCTTATACACTTTGAAATAATTATCAGCAAGCCACACATTAGGATACTTATTTTAAATAGAAAAGAAAGACCTATTAAAATTCAAGCGTATGGGATGAAACAATGTATGTTCAACAAAGAGGGTACCAGTGGAGATCAAGTACAGAAATATTTCATTATATTTGAATAGAGTTAGTAATCAAGTTCATATGTTACTCTATTTAAATTAGTGTTCTCACCATTCAAATGATAAATGCCTTTTATGAGAGAAAAGCCTCCTGAGTTTGTCATAAATATGTGTAAATATGCCTTCTTAAACCCTCAAATTCTCAGGCATTAGAAGAAAGAGTACTGTTGTATAATGGAATGATCAAATGATCAATCTACTAAAGGTTTTAAAGTTTAAGGTCTGATACAAATAGAATAAGAATTTCACCACATGACATTCAAAGTTTATTTAAAAATTTGGAGTCTTTGCTTTTTTTTATTTATAACTTGAGAGCTTTGGTTTAAATAGTCTGCTCATCTGGAAGCTTGATCTTTTAGAAATTGACATTGTACTAATGAGAATCTTGAGTTATTTTTCATATTTTAAAGTCTTCTAAGAACATATCAAGTCTCATTACTTAAAACAATTTTATCATGTAGTATGATTTCTGATCATATGATTTTAGGTTATTGATTGATCAAGGATGGGAAAAAATACATATACTATTTTTTTGGTCCTTTGGGGAAGAGGACAATAAAAGCAATTTCTCTGAAGTGCTAAAATATAATATATTTTATATTTAATTTTAACCATGCTTTGCATGGTTCAAAGCATGGTTAACTCCCCAATTCATTATCCTTTCTTTTCTTTTGAAGTGTTATAATTTCCTGGGTTTACTTATTTATTTGCTTTTAATTCTACATCAAATTTATCCAGTTTTGTATTTTCTACTAAAAGTTATATACCACAATTAGTTTGGTTGCCTAGAATTTTATAACTTAAGACTATATTTCCTTTACCAAACTAATTAGGGCAGTCGATTTTTTTTATATATAATCCTGAATTTGTACATATAATATAGTCTTAATCCATTTGATGTTAAACTTTGACAGTCCATCCTTAAACTATCAAAAAATTCTATGCCAAACAAATAGTATGTTTTATATTTAGCAATTATATACTAAACATGTAGATCATTGGTATCTTTCATCAAGCAGTATTTCTTTCACTATTTCTGTGATCATGGTTAATGAAGTTTTCTTTTTTTTTTTTTTAAGATTTTATTTATTTATTTGTCAGAGAGAGTGAACAGAGGCAGACAGAGAGGCAGGCAGAGGCAGAGGGAGAAGCAGTCTCCCTGCCGAGCAAGGACCCCGATGCGGGACTGGGATCATGACCTGAGCTGAAGGCAGCCGCTTAACCAACTGAGCCACCCAGGCATCTCTAAATGAAGTTCTCTTTACGCTAAGTGAAAAGTAGAAATTGTCATTCTATTTTATCCTCTTATATGTTTGAAAAGTCTCTATATCAATATGGTCTCTAATTTTAAATATCCTCTTATAGGTTTGAAAAGTCTCTACATCAATAGAGTCTCTAATTTCCAAATCCTTTCTTGCATATTTACTTGTGTATTTCCTGACATACCTTGTTACGTATTAAAAGCATGAAGTTGAAAAACCCTTGTATTAACTTCAATATATCATACAGCTTGTGTGGTACAAATAATTTTTCAATACTCAGCAATTGCTGGTAGTTGCTTCTTGTCTCAATATGGAACATTTTAAAATCATAAATATTTAACAGTGCATTTCCAGACATTTATTTATTTAAATATTTTGAACTAAATTCAGATGGCATTTTAATATATTTTTATACAAGAGATTTGAATATTCTTTATTTTTATTTAACTTCTATGTATGTTAATCTGTTTCATTTATTATAAGTTAAGGGATAAAAAATTTTGCTTTGACATATATCTGTAATTTGGTCTTTAAAAACATCTGTGAAACAATATACTCAGAAAGGCAACTTAGTATACTAGATCATAGGTTTGAGGTCAAATTTAGATTTTTTTTCTTTAAGTTTACTAATAAAAACCTGAGAGATCTTAAAGCATGTTACTCAATATTTCTAATTCCCAAATCCTCATCTGTAAACTAGAAAAATGATGACACATATTCCACAAATTGTTTTGAATATTAAATGAGATTATTTATAAAGCAATTATCAGAGTCTTATCATTTACTGAACACTAAATAGAGTGTATCGATTAGCAATAATCATGTTTATAAGCTGGATATTTTTTTTATTTTTTAAAATATTTTATTTATTTATTTGACAGAGAGATCACAAGCAGGCAGAGAGGCAAGTAGGGTAGTGGCGGGGGGCAGGGGGAAAGCAGGCTTCCTGCTGTGCAGAGAGCCCAATGTGATGTGGTGCTCCATCCCAGGACCCTGAGATCATGACTTGAGCCAAAGGCAAAGGCTTAACCCACTGAGCCACCCAGGCTCCCCAGTAAGCTGGATATGTTTAAGTGCAAGATAAGACTGGTGAGATAGCATGTCTAGCACAAATGAACAAAAGGGTGTTTCTACTTCACACAGGCAAATTTAGAATGACTTTGGCTTTGCTTTACTGCAGTAGTTCTTTGTTCATGCTTCTACTCTAGATCATAGAGTATATTACAATTAAATATTGCAGTTTTTATCTTGATAAACAGTAGGTATCTTCCCTCATGTGCATTCATGATCCATTGATTAGTACTTGGAACAAAACATTTGCTGAGGGAATAAATATGTGAGTGAGTTTGACTTTAAGCTATGAACAGTGAACCATCAACTAAGCAGAAACCAAAAAAAGGCAGTATCTGGGGTAGTACAGAACTTTTTGGAAATAGGGAATTCATTTTGGATTGCTATGTTGGAGGAACAAGCAAGAAAGTAGTGCATAAAGTCCTGCAAACAAATGGAATTCATGCTTGAAGCACCGTGAGTGGTTTGGCAAAAGGATAAATTTGAATGCCATTATCGAAGCAACTATAATTAAAGAAATAGAAGTAAATTAGATTTCGGAAGGAATGTATTCTTTAAGGAAATCAAAGAGACAAAGAAATAGCTTTAAGGAATCATATACTTCAGGCATAGGTAGATAAAGGGAGTAAAACAGGAAATCAGATTAAGACCAGATTGATAGAAAAGGGAAAAAGAAGCAAATCAGTGTTACTCACACAAGGCAACGGAATATACCAAGGAGACACTGGTCAACTCTGGTATCAGACACACAATTTCGGTAATGTAAGAACTTAAAAGAGACAACAGGGGCACCTGGGTTGCTCAGTTGGTTAAGCTTCTGCCTTCTGCTCAGGTCATGATCTCAGGGTCCTGGGATGAGCCCCGAATCCGGCTCTCTGCTCAGGGGTCTCTCTCTGCCTGCCTCTCTACTTGTGATCACTCTCTCTCTGTTAAATAAATAAACAAAATCTTTAAAAAAGAGAGAGAAAGAGAGACAAAAGTATTTCGCATGTAAAAGAAATAACTGCTGGAACTTTGTTGAATCAATTTAGTGATTACTGATGAACACAGTGTTAGTATAAGCTAGAGGAAAAGTGGGAGATAAAAAGAGTGAATAAACATACTTTTTGCTTAGAGAATGGTGGTAAACTACAAGGAGAAATGACTTTAAAATGATTACGAAGTCGAATGGTGAAGTAACTGTATATTGGTATAACAAGGAAGAGAGCTAACTAGCTTATTGAAAATTAATTACTATAGCATGGCTACAATGTAGAAAGGAAGTAAAGGAATTAAGAGCACTTCTTGGGTTTTTAATAATGAAAAGTAGCAAGGGCATAGGTTTTGATAGAAATTACATGCTAGGAAGTAATGGGTAGTGATATCATATACTGAATTAGGAGTAAATTGTTTAAGAAATTCATAATAGATTAATGGCCTTTGAGACATTTGAAAGTGAAGAGGATCAGCATGGGATATGGGTATTGAAAATGGATATATTGAGAACTCTCTAAGAATTGAAATATAAGCTGTTTAGAGTTAAATTTTAGGATTTGTAGACTATATTGAAAAATCTAGATGAAAATAGCAAGATCCTGGAAAATTTCCTGAATCTCTTATCTTCAAAAGGTAAATTAAAAAAAGCTTTACTGCATAAGATTATTATCAGATTTTTATAAAATATTTTTAAAGAACCTATACTGATTGAAATATACAGAATAAATAAAACAGAACAAAATGTTTTGTTTCTGTGATACAATGTATGTAATACATGTTTGCAATAATTCACTGGTAACTCTGAATTAAAGTCAGAAAGGAAAGGATAAAAAAAAAAACAGAGTAATAATGGGTAGTTCGGAAATTCGATATAAAATTGGTGCATGTGAGAACAAAGGAAAAGATTGGTGGATGTTGTAAAAAAGAAGCCTAAAGATAATTTTTAGAGGAGCAACATAGGTGTCTAGTAATATTTATCACATGGCTCTAATATCAAAGGTTGTTAAATATTAGAGTTGTTGTTTTGTTGTTTCTAGGCTGTCCAAGTCCTAAAAGGTATATGTGTGTGTAAAATATCTTCCTTCCTCCTTCCCTCCCTTCTTTCCTCTCTCCTCCCTTATCTGTCTCCCTTTCTCTCCATTTCTTTCTTTTTTTTAAGCACTTGATGTAGAAGAAGGTATACCAAAATATGAAAGATGTTAAAAGATCTGGTGGAAACATCATCCTTGCACTTTTTTGTTTTAAACATGTAATTGTTTTATTGCTAACATTGGAGTTCTGTTTTAATGTATTTGACATTATCTTTATAAAAATAAATACAAGGTTACTAATGTTGCTTTATTGTATATCTGTGACCCTGTCCATATTTCACATCAACAAAATATATGGAATTCTGTCACATGTGATGGGAAGGGAGACACAAAGATTAATAATACAGGTATAGCACTTATATTCTAATGGGGAGAGGAACATGAATGATGTTCCAGACTGGAATTGGTGAAGCATGTAAAAGAAGAAAGAGCACCAGTCTGTGCTCTGGTAATTCAGAGAGAACTGCTTATTGTAACTTGAGGAATGTTTCCTGTAGGAGGTGGCAGCAAACTTCCTTTCATTTCCTTTGTTCATTATTTGTCTTTTCTCTGTCTTCTTTTGGAATCTTGCTCCATTTATATTTTTCCTTTTGGAGCCCAATTTTGAAAATACCCCTTTTTAGCACTAGCGGGAATGTTTTTCACATGGCTTAGGAAGACTTCACCACCCTTCCCTATTGTCACCAGTCTTCAGTCATGATTATGAATAGGAAAAACTAGTAGGCAATTCTACCCTGCATTCCTTTTGCCTATTTCAAATGCACTATGTATATGCTAATGATCAAGAACACTTCTAGGTCTGGAAAAAATTATAATGGGGAGAAATTTAAAAGAGGAAATTATGTAAAATTGATGAGAAAATGAGATGTGTTAATCATCACCCTTTAGCTCAAAGCCCTGAATTGAATGTTACACATGTTAGGAACAAGGTGAATCGTCCTGAAAGGACAGTCAGACATGCACGGTAGTCTCCTATAACCTGTGGTTTCAGTAACCTGTGGTCAGTGTAGGTCCAGAAGCAGATGATCCTCTGTTATCAGAAGGTGAATAAGAACCATTCACTGAGTTACAATGTCTCTGTCATTCACCTTATGTTGTCTAGTCACATGGGCACTTTGTCACCTCATGTCATCACAAGCATACAGTGAATACAGTATAATAAGATATTTTTAGAAAGAGGGAGAGACCACTTTCACATAACTTTTATTACATATATTGTTCTATTTTTTATTAGTTATTGTTGTTAATCTCTTACTGTACCCAAATTATAAATTAAATATTATCATAGCTATGCATGTACAGGAAAAATCAGTATGTATAGGATTCAGTACTACCCATGGTTTCAGGCCTCCATTGGGGGATTGGAACATATCTCCAGTGAATAAGGGGAGACTACTGTACTTGCAAAGGAATCTTTTGGACATTCATAAAATCAAAATTCAGAGCTGGACTGGTGTGATGTCCCATTACATTATCTTCAATCCGGGACCACGTGGCACTACTTGTTATTACAAGTTTATTATAACAAGGTTATGTACAAATTATCCACTGCTTCCTTGCTTTGCATTACCCTAGAATTTGATCCAGGATACTTCTACAAGAAGTCCAGGTAAAGAAAAATACTTAAATAGAAATGGATCATATAAGTACTTTACCAAGTGGAGTCATAGATTAACTGTAACTTATTAAAAATAAGACAACAGACCTGATATGAAGTTACTTATCCTAAATCCCACATCACCAAACCAAGACTTAATTACAGCTTTGGTTCTCCCAGAAATGGAATCTTAAACCACTCAATCAGGAATCACTAGTTAGGTAATCATCACTGATTGACCCCTGCCAAACCTAAAAGAAAGTAACTTTGCAATAACCAACCTCATTTTTCACCAGTATAACTTCCTTGTTCCTGTTGTTTTCTGCCTATAAAAGTTTTCCATTTTGTTCACCTCCTTGGAGCTTTTTCCTGTCTGCTAGATTGGATGCTGCCCAATTCAAATCAGGTTTTGTTCAAATTCTCAAAATTTTTATGCCTCAGTTTATGCCTCAGCTTATGATGCATATTTTATTATTGAGTTTATTATGCCTCAGTTTATCTTTTATTATGTCTCAGTTTATCTTATGCATATTGAGTTTATTATGCCTCAGTTTATCTTTAAGAAAGCCAGTGAGGCTGGAAGGAAACTTTTTCCAGGAGCCTTTACTGTGCTTTCATTTGTTTGTGTCTGTGCTGCTATGTGTGCACTCCAGTTCCTCTGAATAAAGAACACAAAGCAGAAAAATAATTCCTGGCTGAAGAAGAAAAAGGGATAATGAGGAGAAAACAGATCTTTTTGAGTTATGGGCTATCTTCCCTTTATCTATAATAAGCATAGGTGGAAAGACAAAGGGATCACCATTAAAATACTTAGTACTATATGACTGATAATATTCTCAATTAATTTTTCTTAATTAATAACATGAATGTGAGAGATAATGAATTTACGAATGAATCATTCTGTTTTTCATTGTATTTGAAGGTTGTAGAATGTCACCCCAAATAAGCCTTTTCAGCATAAGGGTTATTTTGAGCTGGTCATTTTGAAAAACAGCAGATTAAATCAGAGTAAAACAGAGTAGAAGTTACCCTTTTGTAAAACACCTTTACATCAAATCTCCATTTGTAATGGTACTACTAAGTACCTTCTGTACTAAGAAGGAAAGAATAACTAACTCACCAGAAACTCTTATCATAATGGAGAAAGCACAGATCTAAATCTATAGAACAAATCTTACTCTTATTTGCTTTCATTTATCTGGTGACCTCCCCTAATTCCACCCCTCTATCACCTGACACACATTCTTGTGGTTTATGCCACCCAGGAAAGGTACTCGTTTTCCATGGGCATCTCCCATAGGTATATGATAGTCAGATAGATAGAGATAGATAAATAGATAGATAGATAGATAGATAGATATAGATAGATAGATAGATAGATGATAGATAGATAGATAGATAGATAGATAGATAGATAGATAGATAGATGATAGATAGAGTATACATGTAAATGAACTTTTGTGGTTCTTTTTTCCTTCTTAATCTGTTTTTTTTTTTATAGAGGATCTCAGTCAAGAACTTAGAAGGTGAGAAGTAAAGTTATTTTTCCTCCTCTATATATTTTACCAATGTTTTAAGTTGTAATTCTCTAAGAGATGTCAAATTATTTGCAACAAAGTACATTTCCAAAGAGTTCTACGACTGTAGAGTTATACTGCTAGTGGGTTCAATTTGTATATCCTTATTTTAGCCTTAATATAATGTTTCACATTACCAATATTGGAATTTTTTTTAATATATCCCTGCTTGTGTAGAGATTTTAACTCTTTTTTTTTTTAAAGATTTTTATTTATTTATTTGACAGAGAGAGAGAGAGAGAGAGAGAGAGAGAGATCACAAGCAGGTAGAGAGGGAGGAAGGGAAGCATGCTCTCTGCTGAGCAGAGAACCAAATGTGGAGCTCGATCCCAGGACCCTGAGACCATGACCTGAGCCGAAGGCAGAGGCTTAACTCACTGAGCCACCCAGGCGCCCCTTGTGTAGAGATTTTTAAAATCAACATGTATGCCTATGTATTCTTTGTTTGGTATGGGAGTTGGCATAGACTCACCAAGATTAATATATATATATATTGGGGTGCCTGTGTGGCTCAGTGGGTTACGCATTTGCCTTCTGCTCAGGTCATGATCTCAGGGTCCTAGGATCGAGCCCTACATCAGGCTCTCTGCTCAGCAGGGAGCATGCTTCCTCTTCTCTCTCTGCCTGCTGCTCTGCCTACTTGTGATCTCTCTCTGTGTGTCAAATAAATAAATAAAATCTTTAAAAAAATTGAAGAATAAATATTAATTCTGTTTCAAGCATGAATTGTTCTTTCTATCAGTAGACTTTCTATGCTCTTATCCATGTGATTTGAAATATTGGAACAATCTAACTCAGAAGGTAATTGCATACCAATCCATTCATTTCAGAAATAGCTTTTTAAATTGGTCATGGCACTGATAATGTAATCCTAACAAGGGATTTATCTGGTAAAATAAAGATACTGTATGATCTAGGAGGTGGCTACATTTAATATAAAGTTCAAAAATTTTCTCAGAAAATCTCTCCTCCACCTCCATAAGATAGACGGGTTTCAAAAAAAAAAAAAAAATCAATCAATGAAGAATGAACTCTCTTGAAAGAGATTGATCTCTTGAGAACCATAATCAGTAAAGGCTGGAGACAAGTATTACTAGAAAGAGCTTTCAGATTGACTTGTTTTGTTGTTGTGTACTTGTTCTTTTAGAAGTAATATTTTGGTCTACATTAAAAAATTTGCTATGATTTTGATGTAGTTGTAGATGCTTCATAACAAAGTAGGATTTTAGCTATACTGTATTGTGTTTTCAATAATATTTTATACTAGGCAATTTCTAATAATAAGATGAGAAATAAGTATTGGCTCAATGAGGTAGCTTAATTATTCTTCTAGCCATGGTATGTTAATCAGTATGGAACTCTCACTCTACAGTAAATCAGAAAACCAGGTAAAATATATGAGGCATGTTTTCAGATTTTGTGCAACTGTCAACAAAGACTGTGATCTCTTACAGAGGGAACACATGCAAAGTGAAATTTAGAATTTTCTGGCTCTGTCTGGGGGCCCAATCAGAATGAAGTATAAAGAAGTTGAATCCAAGTAGAACATAGGAATCTCATGAATAAGAGAAACAGAAATTGAGTCTGGGCCTGCTATAGCAAAAAGAATTAGAAGGAGAGAGTGTCAGGACACCTGGGTGGCTCAGTTGTTTAGGCATCTGCCTTCAGCTCAGGTCATGATCCTGGGGTCTTGGGATCAAGACTTGCATCAGGCTCCTTGCTCAGTGGGGAGTGTGCCTCTCCATCTTCCTCTGCCCCTAACCCCGTTTATGTCCTCTCTCTCTCTCTGTCTCTTTGACAAATAAACAAAATCTTAAAAAAAAAAAAAAGTGTCAAGGAGAAGGAAGCTACCCAGAAGAGGAATTCCAGAAATCCAATATTGTCACTTTGTCTTTTGACAAATACTAAGCTGTGCCTCCACTACTCAAGACTCTATAGTCCTGGCAGGATGCAATGATCTGTGTTGAATGGAGACTCCAAAAGCCATAGAGGTCTGAGAGATACAGGAGTTCTAAGCAGCTACAGTAAAACAAACAAAACAAAACAACGCTTATTTCAAATCCAGGACAATCAGTATATATTCTAGGAAGCCATCCTTTATGAAAAAGGCTAGTTCAGCCCTTTATATAATTTATATATGTCTTAAAATAGCTTTAAAAACAAATATTTTTGTAAAGATTAACCTGATAATGAGTAAAAGAACTGTCTGTGAGCAAAAATGCAACACTTCTTAAGGAGACTCAAATATCCACACTAGTCAGCATACCATTAAAAATTAGGGCAAAAAAAAATTTCCAGTTCCATATGTAAGGGGCTTGGATGTCACCACTCCCTCCTAGCAAGTAAAAAGCTTAAACTAAAAAAAAAAAATCACCATCTCTTTTTATATCCAAAGATGGGAAGATGTGGGGAAGAATTCTGGCACTAAGATTAGGAAGACATACTGTGAATACTGGGAGTCAGAGCTTACTGGAATACTGGGAGTCACAGCTTACTGGAGCAGAGTCAAATGAGTTGAAACTTCTGTAGGAACCGTTGCCAGAAGAGGAAAAACTGTGAGTGACCAATTCCTGGAGTCCAGTGAGGACAACTCTGACAGTTGACAATTCTGGTGAGGTACCATCAGAGCCTAACTGTCCTTGGGGAGGGGAAATAACCAGCTCTAGCCCACTCTCGTCATTCTATTTCCCATCAAGGAGAGGAGGAAAAACTGAGAAATACTTGTAAAATTCACAGTCCAGAGGCATAGGCTCACTAAAAGAATGAGATTTAATTATAGCACTATAAAACACTTCATCTCCCATATGCTCTACCACCACATTACTAATGACCTATTAAAAACAATTTGTTATATCCAATACATCATGTCTGGCTATCAAGAAAAAAGTGCCAAAGCATACCAAATAGCACAAATCAAAACCAAAACCGAAGCCACAATTTGAATAGACAGAACAAACATCAGAACAAGACATGGCAAGGTTGTTGGAATTAGCAGGCTAGGAATTTAAAGCCAGTGTAACTAAGGGCACCTGAGTCACTCAGTCAGTTGAGCGTGCGACTCTTGATTTTAGCTCAGGTCATGATCTCAGGGTTGTGGGATGGAGCCCCGAGTCAGGCTCCACAAGCAGTGGGTATTTACTAAAAATGTAAAAAAAAGTATAAATCATTTGCTAGAAAGAAGAAAAAATGAAATCGTAAAATGCTCAATTAAAACCACAAAAGCAGCAAAAGAATGGAACACATAAAAACAAAGAACAAGAACAGATATTTCTGCAAATAAGACATCCAGATGGCCAACAGACACATGAAAAAGTGCTCCACATCACTCGGCATCAGGGAAATACAAATCAAAACCACAATGAGATACCACCTCACACCAGTCAGAATGGCTAAAATTAATAAGTCAGGAAATGACAGATGCTGGTGAGGATGTGGAGAAAAGGGAACCCTCCTACACTGTTGGTGGGAATGCAAGCTGGTGCAACCACTATGGAAAACAGCATGGAGGTTCCTCAAAAAGTTGAAAATAGAGCTACCTTATGACCCAGCAATTGCAATACTGGGTATTTACCCTAAAGATACAAACATAGTGATCTGAAGGGGCACGTGCACCCGAATGTTTATAGCAGCCATGTCCACAATAGCCAAGTTATGGAAAGAACCTAGATGTCCATCAACAGATGAATGGATAAAGAAGAGGTGGTATATATATACAATGGAATACTATGCAGCCATCAAAAGAAATGAAATCTTGTCATTTGGGACAACATGGATGGAATTAGAGGGTATTATGCTTAGCGAAATAAGTCAGTCGGAGAAAGAGAACTATCATATGATCTCCCTGATATGAGGAAGTGGAGATACAATGGGGGTGGGGGTTAAGGGGATAAGAAAAGAAAAAATGAAACAAGATGGGATCGAGAGGGAGACAAACCAAAAGAGACTCTTAATGTCATAAAACAAACTGAGAGGGGCGGGGGAGGAGGGGTGTTAGGAGAGGGTGGGGGGTTACATTATATGTTTATTAAAAAATGAAAAAAATAAATTACAGAAAATAAAAATCTTAATTAAACAACAACAACAACAAAAAACAAAGAACAAGGTCAACAAAAAGAAAACAGTAACGAATATGGTAGATATTAATTCAACAATATCAGTAGTCACTTTGAATGTCAGTGCTCAAAATGCACCATTTAAAAGAAAGAGATTTAGAAGGATTAGAAGTACAAGACCCAATTATACATTGTCTATGAGAAACCTAGTTTAAATATAAAGATACATACACATTAAAAGTAAATGGATGAAGAAAAATATATTATGCTAACTCTAAGCCAAAGAAAGCAGGAGAGGCTGTGTAAATATCAGACACCATTTTAGCAATCAGTATACAAATAGCAATAGGGACATTCTTCAAAATAACCAGCCTGTAGTCTTAAAAATTTCAGTGTTAAGAAACAAAGGCTCAAGAACTCTTCAGATGAAAAGAAGCTAAAAACAAATGGCAACTAAATATAATGTCTGAACCTGGATTTAATCCTGGGCCTGACTGGGGAAAGCAAATAACTATAAAATACACCATTTTGACAGTTGATAAAACATGAATATGGATTGTGGATTAGATATAGTGTGGTACCAAAGCTAATTTTCCTCATTTTAACTATATTGTAGTTAAACAACAGTATATTCTTGCTTTTTTAAAAAAGAATAGTCCCCAGATAATTCTCAAATGTTTCAGAAAAAAATATGCATATACACATACAGACAAACATATACATGAGAGGGAGAGGGACCCAGAGAGAGAAATAAAGAAGGGCAGAAAGAAAGAATGATTAGATATAAATAATAGGTGGATCTGGGTAAATGATATACAGGAGTTTCTTGTATTATTCTCACATTTTCCTCAAATTTTCTAATATATAAGAATGAAAAATTACAAAAATATCAGGTAAGTAAAACCATTGAAAATAAGTATGTGAAACAATTACTAAAGGAAAAATGAGAAAAATTGATATTATCACTCACCAAAGCATCAATTTTGGAGACTTGGAGCTTAACAGGGATCCTAGAAATTATTTTGTCCTAATCCTCTAATTTCTGCATGGGGAACTCAGGTCTAGAGGGAATAAATAAAATTTAGAGTACAGACCTAGTTAGCTGCAGAGCCAGGCTTATGATCCGAATCCTTTTACACACAGACCTATATATTTTTTACCGTTAAATCTATTGTTTCTCCTTATAAGTTAAGAAGCAAGTGCTACCTATTGACTCTTCTTATGCAAATGAAAGGCACCATGTGACATGCAGAGTGGTCAACGAAGTCATCTGTAATTTCCTTCTTTTTTTCTTGCCTTTCTTACAGTACCAGGTGAAATTACAAAATTCAGAAAAGTGGTATAATGAAAGAATTTTTTTTGGTATTATATTGATCTCCATTAATTTTATATGTTCTCCCACAAAAACTTTTTATTCATTCAAAAATAAACTTTAACATGCTATAATGGAATTATCTGTTCTCTGACACTACATGGAAATATTTTACATTTTCAGATATACATAAATATTTCCTTAGTACTTGAAAATAAACAAAGGCTCAAAGTATTCATTAAAATAAGGGAGATGCTGGATAAATACCTTTGGTCACTTGTAGACACAATCACACAATGCATTATGTGGACTATAACACAATACAAATAGATGCATATCCCACTTGATTTTATTCCTGCATTTTACGTTATTTTGATCACATTTTAAAAATGGGTTTGAGGTTTATACCCTTAATAAATCTTTGATATCTCTCTACTTTGTGAAGTTCACTGGGATGAAGATTTAAAATGTAAACCATGATACTTGAATGAAAATTGAAAGAAAGCAAAAACAACTCTACTATTGCATTACATCTTGGCATTTTATAGTGTGCATGCCTGTTTATTAAAAGAATGAAACAGTAACTCTCCAAGAGCAGAAAGTAGGGAAAAAATGCAATACAAAAAAATACAATCCGATTTTAAAGTTATTCAATTACTTGAGTTGAGGTGTTCTAAGCCACTATATAAAATATCACTACGAAATTTTCTTCACCTTGTAGTATAAGTAAGTATAAAAGAACTGTGAAGTATAAAATGGTAAAGACTAAAACTGTGCCCAATTTTTTTAGCTTTTTAATTTTTTTATCATTTTATAGATTTTAAATTTTATAATTTTATGTTTTTAATTTTATGATTTTTATATATTTTTTAAATTTTATAATTTTAAAATTTTAAAATTCTATTTTTTTTAAAGACTTTATTTTTTTATTTGAGAGACAGAGATCACAAGTAGGCAGAGAGGCAGGCAGAGAGAGAGAGGGAAGCAGGCTCTCTGCTGAGCAGAGAGCCTGATGTGGGGCTCGATTCCAGGAACCTGGGATGACCTGAGCGGAAAGCAGAGGCTTCAACCCACTGAGCCACCCAGGCGCTCCAAAATTCTATTTTTTTATAATTTTCCTAGTAGTCCATTTTCAAAATTCTTATGCTTTTCTACCAAAATGTTCTTATTATTTTTCTGTCTCCTTCAATCTGGAATTTTCATGCTAATACTAATCTTTATTTTATTTTTCTCTACGTCCAGTCTTGTAAAACCATGTCTATATTAATCATCCTATAAACATTTTTTTGTTAAGGTTTTTTTTTTGGTTCAGTTTTATTAATTCTTTAGTTTATGATTATTACTACTTTGTTCTTACATTTATTTTATATTTTCTTGTAAAATGTTGATAAAATAATTTTTATTTTCTTAATTACAATTATGGTTATAAAAAACTACTTATGAGTATCATTTAACATTTTTTCTTAGTCAAATTTTTTCACATATGTGGTCAAAATATTTTAAGTTTAAAAAAAGCAAGAATAGGGGCGCCTGGGTAGCTCAGTGGATTAAGCTGCTGCCTTCGGCTCAGGTCATGATCCCAGAGTCCTGGGATCGAGCCCCACATCGGGCTCTCTGCTCAGCGGGGAGCCTGCTTCCCTCTCTCTCTGCCTGACTCTCTGCCTAACTGTGATCTCTATGTCAAATAAATAAATAAATAAATCTTTAAAAAAAAAAAGGCAAGAATAAAATATTGCTTGTTTCCTAATTTTTAAATTCTAATTTAATTGCAAAATGCTTAGAAAATACTACATATACATAATTTCTATCTTTTGGAAATTTTTAGTATTTTTCCATCTTGGCAACAAATTCATAGTCTTTTTAAGTAAATGTTTCAGAGGTGTTTGAATATCAGAGGCTTCTGGCTTTTAGTGCAATGATAACTTTTACTAATTATACCCTGCAAACATCCAGTGCCCTCACTTAATTTGTATGTAAATGATATGATGAGCACTTTAAGAGGTATTTAAGAGTACTAAAAATTTTACAGGTTTGTCAAATTCTCTCAATTTTGCTGAATTTTCCCAGTACATAAAGGTTATATTATAACTTTGGTAGATTATAACTTTTATGACTACAAAACATCTCTACCTGTCTCATTTTAAAATTTTACTTTAAGTTCATATTTGTCCAAATTTCACTGATGATGCCAGACTTTGATTCTACAACATCCTTGTAATGTCAGTATTTTCAACCACATTGTGCTATTACTGATGCTTCCTTTTAAATTTATAGCTTGATATTTTAACATACACTGAGAAAATTTTTCTTATTAGACACAGATATTTTTAATTCCACTTATTATAAGTTGTGATTTTTTTTAACTTTATTTCAGGCATGGTATTTCATTTAGGGAAAGGCATAGTCTTTTCTTAATTGATGACATGTATTCTTTTCCTTCAGTAATGTGAACACTAAATAGTCTACTTTTATTGTTCAAATGGTTACCTTAAAATTATAATATTTTGTTAAATATGTATCATATATAAAATATAATATCTATATATAATATAATATAAAATCATAAATATATTATGTTATATATATATATATACACACATATATATGTATAAAAGTTCCCGCACTTTAGCCCAAACTAATCAATATCCTTAAGATGTTATGGTAGTTACCTTCCCCAATGACCTCCAAAAATTTGTTGAAATGACCTGCAATTTTTATCCCTATCAATAAAATTTTTTACTTTATTCCTCTGCATTTTTAGAAAATACTTCTTACCACTTATTTTAAAGTTTACAGTTATGTTATCAATTGTTATAAACTTAAAGTTATAAGTTATAATAGTTTCTTACTCAAGTGTTTATCCAATGGTCTTCATATTCTGTATTATTCTTTAATTAGTTCATTTGCTTGCCTAGAAACATTAATCAGTTCATTATTGATGGAGATGAAGATAAAGATGTGGAATTAAGGCAAATCTCCTCATACATAAGCAATCAATGGTATATAACTGAAAACTATCTTCTTAGAGCCAAATAATGTGTAATACTTTAGCCTTAGCAGAAAGTCCAAAAGGATGATGAGTCAAGTGAGCATGAAACACATTTTTTTCAATTAGTTTGTCTATAGAGGGATAGGTCAGCTCATGAAGAACTTCTGTTTCTTTTAGTAGTTTTAAAGAAATATGGTTATGAAACTCCTGCTACTGAGTTGCAGTAAATCACATTTACATTTTTACAAATAATGTCCTTTCTTCTTCATGTTGCTGTTTCTTAAGCTTATCATTTAATTGTGAGGTTGACAATCATAATTGTTGATAGCTATTTTTTTATTTAAAAAATACATATACTTGCACTATTTACACATTATAATGAGGTATACTTATAATTTTAATTTTAACTGTTATTGCAGTTAATGCAATTTGGATCAGTATTGCAATTAAATGTTTATCAAATAATCACCAAATACATGTATATTTAATGAGTTTATTGAAACATTATGTAAGCTCAGAACCTTTGGTAAAATAAACATGGATGTAAATGGGTTAAATGACTGAATTCAACCATATCATTCTCTACGAAATTTGAGGCAACGCAGGCAAACTAGGTGATATGTAAGTTTAATATGGACATAGCACAAATTAGGAGGAAAGTGACGTAGAGGATTAAAATCACAAAAATTTGAAACATGAACCAGACAAGAGACCGTGATGCTTGTTAATTTGTAAGACACTGAGTACACTCAAAAAAAAAAAAAAAAAAGACTTAAAATCAACCATATGCCTCCTTAAAGAGCCTATGAAAATAGAGAATAGGCTATATGATAAATTACCACAGCAAATGAATAAAAATTTTAAATGCATTAGAGACTCAGCCAGGTGTGTACTTGAAATTGAAAACTGAATGTTGCCAGTACCATCATGAACATAACCAAATAAGATATGTCTTTGTCCATCCATTCACTTTTTAACCTGTGAATGATCTTTATTCATATTACTTCATAATTGTACACCAGGCCCACAACATGGATTCCAGGACCAAAATGTTATTGAAAATAAATAGTTCTACCAAACTAACTGAAATGTCAAATGCAAACAAGAGCCATGAAGTATCAATTAACCATGTAATTTTTAATTCCAGGTGGTGATGAAAATGCCAAAAAAATAATGTGAACAGTAGGAGAAGTGAAAACCAGGTTATAGACTCAAATTTTATTTTGTTATAGACTTATTGTTTTTTTTCCCAATTTCCTCATTCTGTGTGTGTGTTTCTTGAAGAGATCATAAACTTAGTAATCAAAACCACATGCAACTGTTTATTATTATTATCCACTAATACAGATCAAATATTCACATTTTTCCCATTTTCCACAATATTACCACAGATCCTTGTAGTAGATACAATCTTGACTCATTTTCTGGAGGCAGATGTTACTGTATCTGTCACAAATTTTCCCTTTCTAACATTGGCTATTGAGGTAGATTGAATTATGGCTTTAGCTTTAGCATGGTCTTAACATGAGTCTGGTATCCTTGTTGGCTCCTTGATATAGAAGTTTTGGCCATATGTGCCTTGCTTGGACTAATGACATGTCATGATCACTAACAGTGTGCCATTTCTGAATCTAAGAAGCCCCACATGGTTCTGTGTGGTGTATTGTACTTTTTCCATTACTATGAGGAGGGCATTCTCTTGCTGATCTGCTGATCCAAGGAGGATGAGATACATGTGGAACAGACCAGAACCTTCAGATCTACAGTTCTGCCCATATGAACCCATCTGGGATTAGATAACCCTCAGCTGACTCTTAGGTTCATAAGGGGACATAATCAGATTTAGTTAAGCTGCCAAGCTGAGCTGGGCCTTGGTTAGCCACCCAAGTGTCAGCATCAACAAACCTCTTGTTTCTTAAGATAGTTGATATGAAGATGTGTGTTTTTGTTCTGGCAATAGCTAATTAATATGAAACTTTTTTTTTTTTTTAATGAATATTCCCATGTGTTTCTTCTGCCTCTTTTCTGGATTGGGTAACTGAAATCAGATAACTGAGTAAATTACTAAGTGTTCCTCATTAATTTGCTATAGTATGAGGAAATCACAGTATATATTTCACAAACAGTAGACTAACACGGCACATGAATATTAGGTTCAGTTTATGCCAGGTAATTCACAAGAGTAATGCTTTGGGGAAAGTTTACTGTGTATCTTTTAGAGTTACCTAGTTTTCTTTTTAGTCTAGTCATTGAGATTTTTTTTTCATTTTTCTTGATGAAGGTATAAATAATTGGTGATAGCTCAAAATCATGCTCAAAATCGTAAATCCAAACCCTGAAGTATTACTTTCACTTAAAGTCCACTCAAAACACTTTAGTAACTTTCCTTTTCCTAGACATAGTCTATCTGGAAAAATTATCCTAAATGCTATTGCTCTCAACACATTTATAACTTGTCAACATTGCCCTTACTTTACCTACTCATGTTTTATCCTCTTAAAAGTAAGGATTTTACAGAGTCACCTTCAGAGTGATACAAAATTGAATTCACACTGACATTCCCATAAAGTTTCTCCTGGTCTTTACTGTGCCATGGCAAACACTTATGAGACTATTGACTGGAGTCACTAGTTCAATGTGTATTCAAACTTTAAATACCTCACAAAGAATCCAATCTGTATTCTCTCACCAGTATAACAGTTGTGCCTGGGAACCCAGCGGTAACCTGACCAAGATAGATTCTGTATCATAAAGACAAAAGAAAACAAAACCTCTTAAGTCAGCAATAGAGCAGAAATCAAGATAATGTTGCATATGCTTTTTGAACACCTAGTGAGGCAAGATACCAAAAGCATGCATGAATATAAAACCAGTGTAAAACTGGTTTCACCAACCCAGACAATTTATTTAATCATGCAGCAAAAGAAGAAAGATTACTTGCTATTCTACTGTGTACAACTGTCAGTGCTATAGGTTAGAAGGACTAGATCTAGACAAGTTGCTAAAGGGATAGACTTAAAATAATCGAGTTTTAATAGCATTTCTATTTTTGAAGGTATACAAAAATTAAAAATTTTAAAATTTAAAAAGTTATAATCACTTTTGAGAACATCACTTTTAAGTAACTAGGCCTCAGGGATCCCTATAAAAATTTTGTTTTTTGAAAGTTTCTATTTTAATTTTAGTTAACATATCATGTTATATTAGGTTCAGATGTATAATATAGGTATTCAACACTTCTATATATCACCCAGGGCTCATCAAAAGTACCATCACCTATCTCACCCGTTCCCCCCATCCACCTCCCCTCCAGTAACCATCAGTTTGTTCTCTTAAGAATCTGTTTCTTGGAGGGCTTGGGAGAGGGTGGTGGGGTTACATTACATGTTTAAATTAAAAAGCTTAATAAAAAATAAAGAAAGAAAGAATTTGTTTCTTGGTTTGTCTCTCCCTCTTTTTGTTTCTTTTTCACCCCTTTGTTAATTTGTTTTGTTTTGTAAATTCCACATATGAGTGAAATCATGTCTTTCTCTGACTGACTTATTTCACTTAGCATTATACTCTCTAGCTCCATCCATGTCATTGCAAATGGCAAGATTTCATTCTTTTTTATGGCTGAATAATATTACATTGTATATGCCACATCTTCTTTATCCATTCATCAATTGATGGAAAAAATCATTTTTAACAGCAATAAAATAGAGGAGAGTGAGTATAAAATAAAATGTGTGTGCAATATAATAAAATTGTGTGTGTGTGTGTGTGTGTGTGTGTGTGTGTGTGTATACCAATACATCATTCCTGTCAAATGTTTGCCATCTACCCAAAGGATATGAAGGAACTGAATTTATCATGCTTGGTAGGATTTGCATTATAAATGCTGGAGACCAGATTCCATTTATTGAGTTGGAATACCCTGTGTTCAGAAATAATTGAAAAAGTTTATCTGCCTAGTATCTTCCAAGGGACTAGGAGTGTGTTGATAATATCAGCTGAGTCATACTTCCTGTGGCAATGAGAGATGACTTAGCATGAAAGCCATCACATACAAATTTCTTTCTTTTTTTTTTAAGACTTTAAACCAGGGGGCCTATTGCAGGAGTATGAAGGATGACATGAATTCTGTTTGGAGACATCTTTGAACTCACCTGGTAGACACTGTGAGCAAAGTTCTCCCTACCAAGTTGAAAAAACTTACAGACAAGAAATTATCACTGAAATTAAATGGTGGCCGATATGTCCAAGAAATATTGCAAGGTTTGATCCCTTTATGAATCTTGTGACAGATGCATGTGGGAGATGGCAAGTCATGGGCAACACAACAATACTGGAATGGTGCTAATACAAGAAATAGTGTCATTATGTTAGAAGCCTTGGAACAGGTATAAACAACGGATGGGTTCACTGAAAGAAATAAACAGCTTCCACATGTCCCCTCTTCATAGCATGTTTTATTACAAGGTAAAATCTACTCATGTGCATTTTCATATTGAACTTTTTTGTTAAATAAACTCTTAATAGTAAAAAAGAAAAACAAAAACAAAAAAACTCAGCACCAAGAAGTGGAGCTTATAAAATGAAGTGTAGAGACAGCATAAAATACTCATTAATTATTCTAAAGGAAAAAACTGTGGACATTTTATAATATAGAGTACAAATGAGAAGAATATAGGTTTTTTAAGGTTATGATAAATTTGCAAATTTTTTAAAGTAAAAGCATCCAGACTGATTTTATCTGATTTTTGTTAAATGCATTGGTCCTCAAGAAGAGTTATACAGAAAACTGGATTTCAAGGAGGTATAGAGGTGTACAGTTCAGGAGAGACACAGGCTTAGGTTATTGGATCCTAAACCAATTTTATCAAGAGAATTTCAGCACATGCTCATGTAATTAATGGATTTACCAACTACCTCATGATGAAGAATTGGCTGGCCTAAGGCAATGGCTTATTAAAGATTCAAGTTTGACATTAGGTGGGAGACATATTGAAAGAACAGAGATCTTCCTTAGGATAGATTTTATTCTTTGAATTAGAAACCATTATATGATACTTTCATAGTCAGAATACAGGAACCAGGAAATCAAGGAGTGGTCACGGGAGTGGCTTCTCTCACTATTATCCTTAGTAAATTACTCAAAAGAACTTTTTCTTTTTACCTGGCAACTTTGAGCTCCACTTTTGAAATGGACTTAGTCCTCAAGAAGTGTATGCTTCTTCTATGGGTGGGCAACACTAGTACAATTGAATTGGAAAACAGTCTTGCCAGCTGGCAATTGTGGGCTCCATATCAACTGAATTAACAGGCAGAAAGTTTACGCTAATGGCTGATGTGATCAACATTGATTGTCAATACATAACTACTTTATTTCCACACAGTAGGAACACAGAGGAATCAATACATTTAAGAGAATAGACTTAATACTTCTCTGTGCAGTAGTAAAGATAATTAAGAAAAACTAGAGAAGCCAAAGAAAGGAAAACTATTGAGGACTCAAATCCTTCAGAAATGAAGAGCTTGAATCATCACACTTAATTAAAGAACACCAAATATGTTCTGGCTGAAAACACATAAAATATGGAATCGGTAGGAGAAGAACAAATTTGCAGATATCAAATATAGCATCATGATCAATTACAGAAGTGAGGGCTGTGGTAGTTTTGTGTATGTATATTTTTTGCTTATTATGGGTATATATTTATTTCTATACGTGCCATCTATTTTCATCTCTCCCTCCCCTCTTATTACTTTATAAACAAGTTGCTGGAGGCTAGCCTTACATTTTTTTTTTCTTTAGGTAACAAATATTCAATGAAATGGTCACTGGATTTGAGTAGTAACTAGTATAGCTCATGATGGGATACAATGACAATTGGACTTTGTGTCCCCTCATTTTGGGGGGAAGATGAGAACTTTATCCCTTGTGCAAAGAAAAATTACATCTTGTTAAGTGAAAACATGAAATTATTTTTGTTGTTTTATGGAAATTAAAACATGTACAAAGGTGTGTATGGAATGTGAATAGCTGTCAATTTAGAATGTAACAGTAATTAATGTACTATTAGCTGCAGATCAACCATTTCTTCCCTTGAGTTGTTACATTAGACCTAAATACTAGTCTTTAGCCACTTGATGTTGATATTAACAATATTAAGATATCTTTGTCTAGAAAGCGATTGTAAAACTAAGTCAGCATGAAGAGATTGAGCTCTTTTGTCTTGAGAAGTGGTACAGTGGAAGGTGGAATGTGAAATGTAGTGTTAACCTCAGAGGCCACTATGAACCAGGTGAAGTTCAAACACTTTAGTGGGTTTCTCTGCCATTCAGTGGGTTGCTGTTGTAGACCAAGCACAGCTCATACACTTTGCAAGTTTCTCCATCACCTGAGGAGTTGATCCACAAGCTTTAGTTTACTTATCACAGTCTGAGTGTTCCTTTCCCCTACTTTCTCTAAAGAGGTCTTAATCCCGGACTATAGTCTGCCCCCATCATAAGTTTCTAAGAAAGGTCTTATTTCCTTTTCCTCAGCCCTAGAGGGAGGAAGAACTTTATACGTTTGTTATTACTAAACTCCTGCATCTTCTATTTCTGCACATCCTGTTTGGTAATCACCTTTTACTAGTTAACAGTTCTCGATGTTAAATTCCCCAAATTCATATTATTGATATAGTTTCTGTCTTCTGATGTGACCCAGACTAATATAATCATAGTTCGTGTTGTATCTCTATTTTCTATTTCTCCTGACACTTCTGTTGCTTTTCTTATTCCATTACTATTATCCCATTCCAATTATTGTCCTTAAGCTTAAATTTAAAACCCGAGCAGTAATAATATCTATTGAAGATTGCATTCTTTAACTTTTAAGGCAAGAGAAACTGTGGCATTTTTTTCTCTTAGGAAAAGTGGCATTTTAAAAAATGTTAGCTATATCATTTTCTTATGCTAAGGAAACAGACTATTAAGATCTCGATCTGGTATCGAAGTCCAAATTCAAAGTATTAACATGCCGTTCATATCTAACCACCATCTCTCCAACTCTAGATGAGTTTCATCAGGTATCTCCCATACAGATAAGACATATAAATGAATGACCACTGGAGTATGAAACTATTCATATGTCATTATAAAATAAAGTTAGCTCAGTGTGATAAATTGTTTATAGGTAAAAGCTGAGGAAAAAATAAATACTAAGCTATAAATACAATTTAGAATAGGAGGCAAGGGAGGAGGACATTACCTGGTAATGTGAATCTTATTGACATCATGTTCAGCCCATGGAAGGGATCCAATAACAACCCTAATCCATAAGTGTAATCAGAATCTAAAGCCAGAAGGACAAAACTGTAATTTTGTAATAACTAGTTACTTCACGTTCATTGTCTAAATATAAATTTCAGTTTGGGTTCATACTTCTTTCCTCAGTATTACTGCAATCAACAAAATGTTTATTCTTTGTTGTTAAGAATTTTCCTTTTTTAAAATATTTTATTTATTTATTTGACAGAGAGAGAGACAACGAGAGGAAATACAAGCAGGGGGAGCAGGAGAGGGAGAAGCAGGCTTCTTGCTGAGCAAGGAGCCTGATGTCGGGCTCGATCCCAGGACCCTGGGATCATGACCTGAGCCGAAGGCAGATGCTTAATGACTAAGCCACCCAGGTGGCCCCAAAATGTTTTTTCTGTCTAAAAATGCCAGTATTTCACAATGGAATGATCAAAGCAGAAGTGTATGCTATATTATAGGAAAGAACCTCCTAAATATGAGAAAATGAATTTTACTTTCATTGTTGTTTCCATCAAAGGGGTAAGATAATTAAGCAAAAATACATTGATCTTTCAAGTGGAGAGGACATTAATAATATTGATTTAACCAATAAAGCTGCCTTTTGATTTGGAATGGTAGTCAGGCTTTATATTATGAAACAGTAAATGGAAGCATTTTTAAATCAATGTGACAAGCAAACTTTATTAATATTTTAACCACAATAAATGTGACAAATCCCACTTTTCCCATTATCAAACTGATTATATTTTAGATTACTCTTTAGATCTAAAGATAAAGATATTTTACTTCTTTAGATGCAACCAGATGAAGCCTGTGGAACAGATAGAGGGCACAACCTGGAATGGAGCCTTATGGAGACATGTTTGTCATTAAATCTCCACAAATCACACTTTACCACTTCATGTGGTGTACACCTGTGGCTGCTTGATTATGTACTTTGCTGCCACGCAAGAGACTATGTAGCCCTGTAAATGCCTATTCTGTTGTCTTTATAATGTGCCTTAAAACAATAAAAAAATAAGGGGACTGGAGTATCATAGGGAGATAATGTCCACAGGAGGTCATAAGATACTTTAACAATACCTCTTCCTGCCAAAATTCCTGTTTTATATTCTAGCCCTATGTTCCCCAGAGGTGAAAATGGGAGTTTGCCATTTAAGATTGATTTTCTTAGTTTCTTATGATATAAATGCACCTGTTCAAAATAACTTTGTATTGATAGACTGAAGAAACTTAGCTCTAAGTTTTCCTTCTCATAGCCCTGTATTTTTCCTAGAACAGGAGTTGATCTTTGATAACTGATTCTCAAAACAGCAAGTTGTTCAAGGGATAGAATTTGTTAAATTTTATAAACATACAATCTTGGAATTCCCGGCTGGCTCAGTCAGCTAAGCATCTGCCTTCAGCTCAGGTCATGATTCCAGGATCCTGAGAACATATAGTTTCAATATACTAATCTAAAATTGAAATTTTGAAAGATCCCACCCATGCCTTTATGACTTTTATGTTTTAAGGAGATGGCTTTTATGTTTTAAGTAGATTCTGACCTCTGAAAATTAAACATTGTATCTATGCATATTTTATGCTGCTCATTGTATCTTATAAATGTAAATAATGGGATTTTTTGTCTACTTTCACTGTATTTTAGGTCAGTGCAACAGTAAATCCTCAATTTATTATCCACAGGAGTAAAAATTGACACTATATAGCAAACAGGTCCATAATTTCTGTGAAGTTTTCACAGTATTAAAATAAACTGAGTAATGACTTTAGATTTCTAAAATGTAAAAACAATAGAAAATTAAAAGAAATACAACAAATTTTTCAGTTTGAAACATTAAAAATGTCTTAAAATGCAAGTTAATATAAATAACTACAAGAACTTTTAATTTCAAATAAAATTCACAAATAAGAGGTCATAAGGCACTGGATAGTTTAATGTCAAAAATTAATTTGAGCCTGCCTCTCTGTCTGCCTGTGCTCGCTTGCTCTCCCTCTCTCTCTCTCTCTCTAATAAATAAATAAAATATTAAAAAAATTAATTTGAATAAGTTATATTTCAGTTTGGAGAAGAGACATTAATTGAAATAGAGTCAAAATGTACAAGGAGTCCTTGAAGAATTGAAAACTCGGTCTCTTTCTCTTTATGGTTTCAAGATCCCTAATGTCTGCTGATTTCTGCTCTTCAGTCCTTTGTGCGTCTGTCTCATTTTTGTTTTTCTTCTACAGATAAACTCTGTTGGTCCTTCTTGCTCATGGTCTAATTTGTGCCTCCTGCCCACTACCCACATCAAATGGTTGCCTTTGTGCTTGATTCTTCATCAACTGCAAGCTTTCTCGGTTAATTAAGGTAGTTTCTCTTTAAATTAAGAATTCCTAGAAAATAGACTCTTGCTGGCCCAGTTTGGAGAACTAAGATAATAATTTTCACATTGCTCTTTTAGACCATGGCATATATTTTTAAGTGGAAGTCAACAATGAGGAAATAATAACAATATAATAAAGTACTGGAGTTTGGTAAGATATGGACAGATTAATGGGATAGATTTATGACAGCTATATTCTGTTACTAGAAAGTGAAAACACTTTTTTAATTTATTTTTATAAACAAACTCTTATTCATTGCTGTCAGACATATTTCTTTTTCTCACAGTTGACCCAATATTCAACATTTAATTCTGTTTTCATGCAATTTCTTTCTTCATTTTATATCTCTTTCTGGAAGTTTCTCTAATGAATTTATCAAATGTTTTAGTATGTTTGTGATACATAATTAGCATTCTAATATGCCATTCAATTTCTAATTCTGTCACATATATTTACCACTTACCGTATATTCATATGTGTATACCTGGTCACACCTATACAATTGTAGAATTCTTGAAGTTGTAATGTTTCTCATACTTATTTCTCAAAAACCATAGTCACATTATAAAATTCTGTAATTAGAGCCTGGTGCTAGGCTCTTGTGGCCAGAGGTCAAACACTACTCTTCAAAATCCCAAATGGAGTTTAGAGCTGAAACTATAGCTGTGGTTCAATAAAAATTTGTGGTCAAGGGGTGCCTGGGTGGCTCAGTGGGTTAAAGCCTCTGCCTTCAGCTCAGATCTTGATCCCAGGGTCCTGGGATTGAGCCCTGCATCGGCCTCTCTGCTCAGCAGGGAGCCTGCTTCCTCCTCTCTCTCTCTCTGCCTGCTTCTCTACCTACTTGTGATCTCCGTCTCTCAAATAAATAAATAAAATCTTTAAAAAAAAATTGTGGCCAAATTATAGGAAGGTACTACATATACTGGTCCCAAAATTGTTTCAGAGTATATACTTCCATACATTTGTCAATAAAACATGTGAAAGATTAGAAGCAAAAGCACCTGTTTATTAAGGGCTCACATATAAAAATATATTGGTGATAGATGAAAAGCAAACTTCTAACTGAATATTCAACCTTAAATTTTACTTACTTGGGTAAAATCATCTTAATTTCAGACATGCAAAATGCATATTAATCTGAGGTGAAGTTCTTCACTATCTGGTTTTCAAAAGGAAATGCAATAATCAGAGATCTTCTCACAAAATCTGATTGAGTTACAAAGAAAATAGCTTAAGGAAAAGATATGAAAGGAGAATATTTTTATGATAACTTGTATAACTTGGGAAATCAATTAGAATGTGAATAATAGAAAGCAAATATATTTTTCTGAGTAAAAAGCAGACTAACAAAATTTCACTATTATCTTGTGATACAATTCAGAGACTAGTATAGTGAAAATTTTAAAAATTTTAAGGAAGTGAAACTCAGATTTTAACCATTTTATTAGATTATAGTTCTCAAATGATAAGTAAATAAATACAAAAGCAAAATATATCATATTACTGTTTTTCTAATAAGAAATTCTAGCATTTAAAGAACTACAACATTTGTCTCATGAATGGAATTGTATGCAGTGCTACCCAATGTGGGGTCAGTAGATCAGCTGCCAGACCATAGGCTAATTATTACTGTGCCAGGATGCAAAACAAAATAAAACATCATTGAGAGCTTAATAATAGAGATGATTTTATTTTTGTCACAAACCCCTTTATCAAATTGTAGATGATCTCTTCATACTTAATTTTGATGATGATGAATAATAACTACATATAAATGAACACCTAAACTGTACACTTTTTTGTACAATTTGTGGTAAGACAGATATAAAAAGGACAGCTTTGCTTATATACTCAAAATATAGTTTTATCTTATGGATCAGAATTACTAATAAATGCTCTCCTTTTTTGTTTATCAGAATGTATATATTGCCTTCATTTTGAAAGACAGTTTTACTGGACACAGAATTTTTGGTTGACTTTTCCTTTCAGCATTTTGTCATTCCATTGCTATCTGTCTTTTCCTTTTTCTGATAAGAAGTCAATGGTAAGTCATATTATTGTTATCATTCTATAGGTGGCTGAATCATCTTTCTTTTACAGTTTTAATAATCTCTTTGTCTTCCAGCCGTTTGTTATTGTTGGTCTGGCTATTGATATATTTTTGTTTCTCTCATATGAACTTAAATAGAATCAAATTTGAAAAATGTTTAACCATGAATTCTTCCTAGTTTTTTTTTTTTTT